>CATIWR010164634.1:0-42683 GCA_949677035.1 Omphalea diandra | reverse complement strand
TATATATATATATATATATATATATATATCCTAAAGGATGCCACCAATCATAATGTGCCTTATGCCACATCCATCTTCAAGTCAAGGGACCTACCATGCATTTATGCCTAAAGTCCACATGTCCATAATTTAAGTATAAGTGTATATGGTTAGATATGAGTAAAACACATACACATAAAAATAATGAATAAACATAAACATGTGATGTAAGGATGCCATGAAGATGCACTTAGAGGATAATGGATAAGCCTTAGGCAAGGTTCAAATCACAAACTTGGATTCCCAGGTTCATTAGATCCTTATCCAAAAGAGCTAGAAAATGTTAAAGGATACCACTAGCCATTAATGAAGCTAGGGTACCAAAATGATGAAAAGAGAAGAAAGTTTCATAAGGCCAAGAATATATATTATTCATATGAAGGTAAGTAAAATGGTGGTCATTGAGTTATGTACTCTCTCCCCTACCATACTCAAAGTTACCACATAAAAGAAAAAGAGAAAATGAGCAAGCTAGTGAACAAACCACCTCCTTTTTATGGTGGTGAAAGCAAAAGTTTACCATGGTGATAAGTCAACACAAATAGTGCATTAGTATAAGAATAATAGTCTTTGGGAATAATATTCCCTTTCCTAGTTATATCATTAACAATATGTTCATAAAAAAAAAAAAGGAAAGGATGGAATAAGAAAAAAAGTTCAAAGGCATCAAAACATAAAAATAACCTTTCTTGCCTTGATCCTTGCCCCATTTTTTAGAGGAATATGGGTCATAGGTATAAAACCTACCTATATTTTATCATTGGAGCTCACAAGGATACCTTTTGAAATCGTAGAAACACAAAGAAAGTGGATGGGGAATAAGAAGAAAACTAGTAATGTTCTTCAATAAAAATTGGTTGTATAGACTAGCTAATGGTCTATACAACCAAGTTAGTGGTTTATACATACTACAAAGGAGTTTATACAAACTATTAAAACTGAATTTTATAAAATCAAAAAGAAAAAAAAAAGAGGAGAGAAAGCAGAAGGAAGATTCAAGGCCTTAAACATTCTTCTTGATATGCCTTGCCCTCAGAGGCACTTTGATGATGAATTTAGCCTCTAAATGCAAAGGGAAATGCAAAAGAAAGTCTCAAAATCTTGAAAAATACCTTAAATCTTTGGTTTGATGGTTTGGGTGATTAGTTTTTTATGTTTAGTGGGTTTAGATAGCAATTATAGTAGAGTTTTGGTAGGGGAAAAACAATCTCATCTCCCTTTCTCAATGTAAGATATTTATAAAGAAGAGAAGGGTGCACTTGAGCCAAATGGCTCGGGTTGTACTCAATCCTCAACCTCCAGCAGATAGGATTAAAGAAAATTTTATAAAGTAAGGTTTTCAAGTTATCTATGTAGCCAAGAGGTTAGCTTATATACTAGAGGTTAGTTATATGGCCATATGGTAGTCAAAAGTTAACTATTCTAGAATATTTTCTCTATGAGGGCTTAGGACTTGGTTGTATAGCCAAGTGAATTAGTTGTACAACCATCTAAAGGTTATGAGTTGGGCTTGATTTGGATGATGGGTTTAGTTTGGGATTGATCCAAGGTTTCTTCCAAGCCTTATTTCTTCCTTTTGCAACCTTTCGCTCACATTTTTAGGGGATTAATTCTAGTAGTTTTTCATCATTGGGCCTACATTATATGGGTTGAAATCTAATGTTTATAGCCAGTCTCATGTGCTGGTAAGTAGGAATTTTGTGCCTAACTATTTATTCATAGACTTTTAATATATCTTCACAAGTCCATGTGAAAACCCTATGGTACTTCCTAAGAAGTTATTCAAATCTTCTTTATTATTTAGGCATGATGTTATTGGCAATTACTAAGATTTTGGGATTTTTTTATATGCCAAGATTAAATGTAATATGTTAGGCTTAATTTGTTCATAGTATTTTCATAAGTTTTTAGTTTGATTTGATGTAATTCTATGATGAAATTTAGTTATTATGAGTGCATTTACATTATTTTCCATATTTGGATGCTTTGTAGATGTTTTAGCAAGTTTGGAGCAAAATAGTCAAAATTAACAACTTCAAAGACGAAGCAAGAAATTTGGATAAGCAAAGAGAGATCACTTTTTGTTGCGCCTACAATAAAATTTGTAGCCTGCAATGTTTTTTAATGTTGTAATTTGCGACACAAGCACTCAAAATTTTACTTTTTAACCTATGTTTTAATTGTTTTGAAGGAGTATAAATGAGAAACAATTAAGGTTCTTCTTAAGGAGGAAGAGAAGGTCAAAAAGGGACCTTTCAATATTAAAAAAGGCATTTTAAGAAAGAAAACAAGAGAAATAAAACTTCAAACTAAGATTAAGTATAAGAGTTTAAGAGATCATTTGATCAAGGAAGAATAAGAATAAGAGGAGATTCATCAAGCTAGTTTAGAGATTTCATCTTTCCTTTTCTTTGTTCTTATTTCCTTTGTCAAAGATGATGCTTTTACTATTAGATTTATCTTGTTTGTTAGTATGTTAGGCTAGATCTTTTATCTAGGACCTTGATGTAGCCATGGAAGAGATTGATTAATTTATTTTAATGGCTATGTTAGGATTTTGTTCTTTTACATGTGAATGATTTTTGAACCTAATGCTTGTGATTGCTTAGCCACCAATTGCATGATTGTGTTTCATTTATGGATTGAGAGATTGTAAATTGAAATAGACCTAGAATCACACCCCTTAGGTTCATTGATGAGTACAAATACCCACTTAACCTATTGTTATCAGTTAAAGTTTTATTAGTTTTAAATTATTGATTTGTTTCTAGTTCACATTGAGAGATGGTTCTATGAAATAGAATTGCAAAGCTAAGTGATTACTCGAGAAAAAGGACTTAATTATTATAAAGATAATTGATAGTTGCAATACTTAATCTGACATAGCAATAGAAAATTAATGATTTCATGACTTTCCACTAGTGAAATTAAGTATCTTAGGTTGTTTATCATTAGGTTTGCTTTCTCATTACTTTATCTTTTTCCATTGTTTATTAGATTTGTTTATTTTCATTATATTAGTAGTTTAGTTAAGATCTTAAGTTATTATTTTCCATATAAAAATATAAACATCATATTTCAATAATTATTACCCTTGTCTCTGTGGGATGATATTCACATTCACTTATGCACTATTATTACTTGAATGGTCTGATATACTTAAAGCCATTAGCAAGTTAAACTTTTGTCAAAGGCAAACTTAAAAAGAGGAAATACTAAGAGAGCATAAGTCTACCCCTAGGGATTCAAGACAGTGGTATGCATAAAATTGATATTATATGCTCATAAAATGATGCATATCATGTATAGTGCCATCAGGAAAACACCACATAAGTAAGCAAACTCATCATTTATTACTTTAAACTTGTAAATGAATTATCCTCAAACAAGCTAGAGATAAAAACATTAGAAATGTCAAGGGTAAGGGATTTTTCAAAAGGTGCACTTAGAGTGTCTTCGATGGTAGGCTTCTTTAGGTTATTCCCTTCATCTCCCACTTTTACATTAACCATGTTAGGAATAGCCTTCGAGCTATCGCCCAACTATCAGAACTAGCCTCATTCATTTTCTCAATGCCAACCATAACTTTCATAATTTCCTCAAACTTTTGCTTCATTAGTTTAGTGCCTAATTCAATCTTTGAGAAACTTTTCCATAGTGCAATCCCATCCATCTTGGCTTATTTAATCTTTTATGGATGTCTCTATGCCTCCTCACTCTCCACATCCTTAATGGAGTTTACAATCACACTCTCATTATCTGCCAAATTGATCCCCATGTACTTCCCTTCATCATAGCTATTGGCACATTTGGCCTCTATTTCAAATTCTCGTAAGGTGTGACTGGCTCAACCTATTTCTTCCCAGTTGATTTACTTATCTCCCATACTTGTTGATCCAATAGTTATTATTGAAATAACTTATCCGATTCTTTCTTAATGATTTTTTTCTTATCTTTCCATTGCCAATTAGTTTGTAGGTTGTATAAGAATACAAAGGGATCTTCTTCCTCTCCTTACACTGCCTTTATGACCTCTTATCCCTTCCTATTTTTATTGCCCTTATCATCTTCCTTTTCAGATGAATCTTGATAGTTTTAGTACCCAGATTCTATATCACTAATTTATATCTAAGTGAATGCATTCTCCAAATAATCAAACAACTCAATTTCTTACTATTCTCCTTTTATTTCTTCGACTACTTCTCCTTCCTTCATAAAGAGGTCTGACAATGATCCTTAGAGGTCTTTACCAATCACCTTTTCATAGTTTTTGCGATGACCCAACTTAGCTTTGGTAGTCTAAGTACGGATGCTCAAAACTTTTAGCACACCTGTAGAGTTCTTACCTAATCCCTATCTTAGAAGGAAATTCATATCCCTCATCATACTAGCCACCTTCAGATTCACCCAATCATTTATGACCTTAATAACTTAAAAGCTTCAAAGGTGTATGACGACCATGCTTAATGCATATACCATTTCTCTCATTTTAATATAGATAGTAATTATCTCTCCCTTGTACAAAATTTCCATTTTTTGGTGTAGTATAAATGGCACTCCTCCTAAAGGATGATATCGGCCTTCTTAACAACATGAATGGACTAGTATATCCAATACTATGAATTCTATTATGACTTCCACAACTCTTGTCTTCACAATGATTTTAAAGACCCTAATAGCATGCCTTTTATTATCATCATAGGCTCGGATTATACTCTCAAAAGCTTATAATCTACCACAAACATCCTAAATTTTGATAGTAACTTCAAAGGCATATATTAATTCCAGACCCATCAACCATCATTACATAAGGTGTACGCCTTCCCTTTACCTTAGCCCTAATGAATAACTCCATGTTGTGATCTCCTCCCTCAAGGAGCAAATCCTTATTGGAAAAAGTTATCTTTCCCTTATTCAAGTTTGTTACCAAATCCATTGCTTCCATAAGAGATGTTTCTTTGGAAATAACTAGGCTAGACAATGCTTTAACCATAGCCTTCTTATGTTCTTTCGACATGATCAATAACTTTCACAAACTGATTTGAGTAGGGATCTTTTTTAGCTGCCTTAAAATGAGGTTCTCCTCTAATTTGTCCTTTACCAAGGGCCTCTCTGCTTCCTTCTCCACCCTAGGCTCTTTGGGGGCTTCCCTATAAGGGTAATACTTCCCACTTCTTATGACATGGCTAACCTACTTCTCCTAGATTTCTTCATCTCTTTCTTCCTAAATGTTGATCATCCTTTTCCACATGACCTCTTTTGTTTCCTTATTTGAGCTTTCCCAAGGGTTAATGGTAGAAGCAACGATAATAATCTTTATGGGCGACATCTCTTCAAAAGTGTCCATAATAATCTCCTCGAGAATCCCAGAGTATAAAAGAATTGTATGGACACATGAGGTTATGATGTGAAAAAAAAAGGTTCTCACTTAGATTAATCTATTTAGTGGCAATTCATGGGCTTTAGTTAAAAAAATGTGTCATACCTAATAAGAGAGACTTAATTCCCACCTCAGTCAAAATCCATATTTTTAAAACTAGATGATCAATAAGGTCAGTTGAATGGTTTGTGATTTGGCCAATCTGATCGGTTTAGTTTAATTGATTTAATAATAAATAAAAATTATAAAATATTATTAAAACAACTTTAAAAGTTTAAAAAAATATTAAAAATATATAAAAATAATTATAAAAATAAAAATAAAAAAAAAGCTAAAAGCTTGTCTTGGTCAAACCAAACTGAATGTTGATTGATTTTCAGTTTTATCGGTCTAACTGATTGGTTCAATCCGATTTCAAAACATTGCTCAAAACTCCTCGACCTTAATATTTCTTTTTTTTTTTTCTGGTTTTAATAAAACTAGTCTTTATATATATATATATATATATATATATATATTGTTAGAAGAGATCATTTTTCTGTTATTAATATAAAATGATATGATTAATAAATTTAAGAAATAAAAACATTAAATAGTTGATAAACTTATAATTAATATATGTTTGTAAATTGTTTTAATTATTTGACATTGAAAAAAATGCATTATCATATAGATAAAATTGAAAGTGGAAATGCTTATTATATATTTAAATTTTAATTTAAGTACTATGTTATTTTAATTTACTAATTAAATGAAATTTAAGAAAATTGAAATATTATATATAAGCTAATTAACCAACACAATTATGTAAACTTAATCTACATAAGTCGATCCATGCACATGCAAAATCCAAGACTTAAAAAGAGACTTTTTACATGTCAAACTAAAATGATTGATAGTATATGGAGTATCCTGCAAACCAAAAGTGAAAAAGAATCGAGTTGACCTAATATCAGTGAGAGTAAAAACCACCAAACTAGCTAATAACTATAAAAGTAAGAAATATTAAGACGATAAGTGTTCAAAAATATAGGTATATTAGGATCATATTTGCCAAGAAATACAACTTAGTGAATCTCAAATTAAATTATGATTTCAATGTGAGCTTTATATGAATTTAGACTCTCTCACCTTAATAGTATCTTTTTTCTATGTAATGAGTTTTATAACAACAATGATAATTATGAAACATGTCTGATTATGAAATATGTAATATTTTTATGCTAATACATATGAAATAGTATACAAAGAATTCTGAAATTAAACAATTTAGATTCTATAAGTTTTATTTTTGTCTCATAACCAAAAGACATAAAAAATATGGTAATAATATTTGAAAGAAATGTAGTACAATATATTATGGATATGTATGATCCTATGTAAAGAGCTTGTCAATAATAATGATGATTATGAAATAATTTATTTGATTATGAAACATAAGAACTTTTATACTATTATGTATGAAATGGTACCAAAAAAAATATATACAACGGGACAATTTCATTTCAATTGGCTTATTTAGTCTCTCAAAAAATAAGTAAAGGTAAAAATTATAGCCATAATATTGCCAATGAATGTGGTAAAATCTATTATAAATATATGTTATCATAATTAATGAGACTGTTAATTACAATGATGAATATGAAACAATACATATGATTACGAAATATGTTACTTTTGTATCGTATTATGTATGCAATGGTACATAAAGAATTATGAAATGGATTAAACTTCTATAAGTTTTTTTTGTCCCATAATAGAAATAAATGGAAAAAAAATCATAATATTGGAATGGAATGTGATAAAATCTATTGTGGGTAAATATTATCCCACGTAATGAGCTTGCTAATTATAATAATAAATATCTCACTATCAAACATGTGCTATTTTTTTTTTCCTAATATATGTGAAGCAATACATAATGAATAATAAAATAGGACAATTTGACTTTTATAAGTTATTATGCTCTCTAAAAATAAAAATACTAGAGAAAAAAATATAGTTATAATATTTGAAAGAAATGTGGTGAAATTAGCTATGAATATGAGAGTTGTTTTAAGTAATAAGATTACTAATTACAATGATTAATATGAAACAATACATCTGATTATGAAACATATTGCTTTTCTTATGTGATTATGTATTAAACAATACAGAAAGAATTATAGAACGAGATAATTTGACTTTATAAGTTTTTTACTTTTTTTCAGAACAAAAGTATAGGTAACAAATATAGTAATAATATAAGAAAAGAATGTGATAAAATCTATTATGGATATATGTTATTCTACATAATAAGTTCAATAATAACAATGATGATTATGAAACAAAATATCTATTATAAAAATATGTTACTTTTTTTTATTATTATGTATATAATAGTAAGGATTATGAAACATGACAATTTGACTTCTTTAAATTTTTTGCTCCCTCAAAACAAAAATAAAGGGAGAAAATATAGTCATAGCATTAGAAAGAAATGTGATAAAATCTATTATAAATGTGTTCTCCTACATAATGAATTTGAAGTATAAGCATTTGGCTGGTTTGATTTTAGTTTGTCTCTTCTTAATAACTGAAATTTTGCTAAAATAGATATCACTGCATTATACTCATAAAGGAGTTTCTTTTTCCCACTCGATTTTTACGAAGATTTTACTTGGATTTTATTTTACTCTCATTCTTTCTCACTGATGAAAAAATTGCTACAAAGTACTATTTTAAGAATTAGATTGAAAAGATAAAATTCAGAATTGATCAATGGTTCAATTCAGTTCAATATTAAAAAAATTGGCCAATAAAAAATTAATCAAAAGAGAAAAATATCTAAAACTGAAAATTGGATCAAACCGGTTCAACTTAAAATTATATCGTTGTGTGAAAATTTATAATTTTTTAAAATTGAATTATTTTAGGAATATCAATTATTTAGTTTTAATTGAGAAATTGAACTGAATTGATTAGTTTAGTTTTATTCTATCAAATTTAAAATTTGATTTAGTTCATTTTTCCCTTAAAATTTTAGACTAATTTAGTTCAGTTCGGCTTTAAAAAATCAAAATTGAATTAATGAAAATTTTTATAAATTTTTTTAAAATAATTATATAAATATATTTTTTTACTGCAAATTAAGTTAAATATACTTTATATATACATATATAATTAAAATACTATAGTTTTCATTTGTATAAATAATCAAAATAATTTTGATAAATAATAAATAATCAAAATATTATAATTTATATAAAAGTTTTAAAAAAATTAATTTGAACTGAACTAAATCATATTTGGTTCAATTCATGAAAAATTTTAATTTAATTTGATTTGTAAATTTAAAATTTAGTTAATTTGATTTTACAATAAACCGACTGATAGACATCTCTGTGTTATTTTACTTAAGTATTAAAAATATTATTCATTGTGATATTATATTATATTATACTTTTTATTTTCAAATATTATTCATGCATATATTATGCGAAGTCCAAACGACCTGCTTTGAGACCCAACAACTTTACTCTTGGAAGCGACTCCCACAGAAAGCCAGATCAAGTTCGAACAAGGAAAAAACCTCAACCCAAAGGCAAACCTGTGCCAAAAGACCTTGACATATTGTGAACAAATTAAAGTAATTAATTGTGATTGTTTGAAGCAATTCTTTATAAGAATAAAAATTGAGAATTAATCTCACAAGCATAAATCTTTTGTAGAAAAAAATCAATTGTCCTTTTGATAAGTGAGATATAATATATAGTCGCATGGGGTTACATCCCAAACAAAATAATAAATAAATAAAACTTAAACTCCTAAATAAATATAAATATAAGTAGAAAAACTTGAATTAACTCTCCAAATAGTCACAAATTTAAAAAAGAAAACTCAAGTCATTTAATCCCAAAATCTGACCTAAATCCTTGTAATCTTCAACAGTGGAAATATTCTAAATCCTTGCAATCTTCAATAGTGAAAATATTATTCCACAATAATTGGCCCAAATCTTTGCCGTCTTCAACAGTGGAAATATTATTCCATAATCCTTGCATTGCACCTTGAATGGCCCCCTTGAATTTATTTGCCTTTGCCCATGTAATTGGTCGTTGAGGCATTGCTAATGGATTTTTGCTCTTGGCTACTTCATTTGCATCATTCCCTCCTTCCTCAAGATGATTCGTCCTCGAATCAAACTCATCACCTATATCAAAAGGCGAACGATCACTAACATTAAAAGTAGTACTAACATTATACTCACCGGGTAGTTCCAATTTGTAGGCATTATCATTGATTCTTTCCAAAACTTGAAAAGGCCCATCTCCTCGCGGATGCAATTTAGATTTTCTTTGATTTGGAAATCTTTCCTTCCTTATATGTACCCGCACCCAATCGTCTGTCTCAAAAATGACTTCCTTCCTCCTTTATTTGCTTGTTGTGCAATTTGTTGGTTCTTCTTTTCGATGTTGATTCGTACATTCTCATGAAGTTGTTTCACTAATTCAGCTTTCTTATTGCCATCTAAACTACTTCTTTCATTATAAGGTAAAGGAACTAAATCCAAAGGAGTTAATGGATTAAAGCCATAAATAACTTCAAATGGTGAAAAACCTGTAGTAGAATGCACAACATGATTATAAGCAAATTCAACAAAAGGCAAACAATCTTCCTAATTTCTCAAGTTCTTTTGAATGATAGCATACAATAAAGTACCCAAAGTTCTATTCACTACCTTAGTTTGTCCATCAGTTTGTGGATGATAAGTGGTAGAAAATAATAATTTAGTGCCCAATTTATTCCATAAAACTTTCCAAAAATAGCTCAAGAACTTTACGTCCCTATTACTAACAATAGTTTTAGGAATACCATGCAATCACACTATCTCCCTAAAGAACAAATTAACTAGTTGCATCATCAATTTTATTACAGGCAATGAAATGTGCCCTCTTAGAAAACCTATCAACAACAACAAAAATAACATCTTTTCATTTTTTGGACCTAGGCAAACCCAATATAAAATCCATAGAAATATATACCCGTGGTTGACTAGGTACATGTAAAGGAATATATAAACATGATGGTAAAACTCTAGAATTAGCTTGTTTGCAAGTAACACATATTAATCACATCTTTTTTCATATTAGGCCAATAGAAGTGTTCTTCTAAGGTGTCTAAAGTTTTAGTTATCCTAAAATGTCCCATTAATCCACTCCAATGAGCTTCTCTAACAAGCAATTCATACATAGAACACATAAGTATACACAAAGCATTCTCTTTAAATAAATACCCATCCATTCTATAATACTTACCAAAAGCTCCTTTTTTACAAGCATCATAAATACTAGAAAAGTTAAAATCCTCATCATACAATCCTTTGATGTGTTCGAATCCCAACATCTTTGCATTCATAGTGTTTATAATAGAGTACCTTATAGATAAGGCATCGGTGGCCATATTGTCCTTACTTGTACTTGATCACGTATGGGAACGTCTCGATAAACTCACTCCACTTGGCATGCCTCTTATTCAACTTGCCCTGTCCCTTGAGATGTTTTAAAGATTGATGGTTAGTGTGAATTACAAATTCCTTAGGCCATAGGTAGTGTTGCCATGTCCCCAATGCTCTCACCAATGCATAAAGCTCCTTGTAATATGTCAGGTAGTTTAAAACAGATCCACTAAGCTTTTCACTAAATTAAGCAATGGATTTTTTTGCCTTGTATCAAAACAGCTCCAATCCCTAAACCTAAAGCATCAAACTCAATTTCAAAGGTATTATTAAACTTAGGCAAAGCTAAAATAGGTGTCTTACTCAACTTTTCTTTTAACAAATCGAATGCATGTTGTTGTTCACTACCCCACTTAAAACTAACATTTTTTTTATTACCTTAATGAAAGGTGCAACAATAGTGCTAAAGTCCCTAACAAACCGTTTATAAAAACTAACAAACCCATGAAAAGATCTTACCTCGCTTATGTTTATAAAAACTAACAAACCCATGAAAAGATCTTACATCGCTTATCGATTTAGGTGTAGGCCAATTTTTAATAGCATTTACCTTCTCCTCTTCAACTTCAACACCTTTAGCACTAACAACAAAACCCAAAAACATAATTCAATCTAAACAAAAAGAACATTTTTTAAGATTAGCATATAACTTTTCTCCTTATAAAACTTTAAGTGCTAACCTTAAATGCTTAAGATGTTTGTTTGAATTCTTTGAGTATACTAGGATATCATCAAAGTAGAAGACAACAAATTTGCCAATGAAGGGATGCAAAACATGATTCATTAATCTCATAAAAGTACTTGCCAATAAAGGGGTGCAAAACATGATTCATTCATCTCATAAAAGTACTAGGTGCATTAGTCAAACCAAAAGGCGAAACTAGCCATTCACATAAACCATGCTTTGTTTTAAATGCAGTCTTCCATTCATCTCCTCCCTCATGCAAATTTGATGATATCCACTTTTTATATTAATTTTGTAAAAAACATAAGATCCATATAATTTATCTAACATGTCATCTAGCCTACGAATAGGATGTCTATACTTTACAGTTATATTATTGATTGTACAATAATCAACACACATCCTCTAAGTTCCATCCTTCTTAAGTACAAGCAAAACAAGAATCGCACATGGACTCATGCTTTCTCACACATATCCCTTAGCCAGTAACTCCTCGACTTGTCTTTGAAGCTCTTTGGTTTCCTCGGGATTACTCCTATAAGGGGGTCGATTTAGAATTAGTGCTTCAAGAATGAAATCAATATGATGCTCAATACCCTTAATGGGTGGCAATCCATTGCGTATCTTCAGGAAAGACATCTCCAAAATCCTACAAAAGAGAAACAAACTCACAAGACAAAATGTCATCGAGATCATTAGTAGAAAAATAAGATTCCTTGTACATAAGTACGAGGATGGTCCTATTACAATACATCACATCTCTAATGTCACTTCTCTTAGCATAAAAATTCACATGTTTCTTTTTATTCTCAATAATTTCTTTTAAACTCAAACTCTCTCCCCTACTCTCTCTCTTTTTCAAATTTACTATTTCTTTTGCCTCACTCTTGTTATCACTTTTTTCCTCTTTTTCTCTTAATTCACTCTCACTCTCTTACCACTTCTTGGATTTGACCTCTTTGCTTCTCCCATTCTTTAATTTGTTGGTGCCTTTTGAGATCATCTTCATATACTTCCTTTGGTGACAAAGGACTAAGTATAGTTAGTTTCCCATCTTTTTCAATGGTGTACTTATTGATGAAACCATCATGTTTTGTTTTCCTATCAAATGATCATGGCCTTCCTAAGAGTAAATGTCTGACATGCATAGTTACCACATCACATAAGACTTCATCTTTGTACCTGCCAATAGCAAAAGAAACCAATACTTGTTTATTAACCCTAACTTCTCCACTAGCATTCAACCACTTGAGCTTATAGGGTCTTGGGTGCTTAATGGTTGGCAAACTTAGCTTTTCTGCGATGTAATAACTAGCTACATTAGTATAACTACCACCATTAATTATCACATGACAAATTTTATTGTTGACAAAACACCTATTATGAAATAAGTTTTCTCTTTGTTGGTTGTCATTTTTATCTTCTTTTACTTGAGTGCTTAGAGCCTACATTGTCATAAGATAATCACCTTCTACTACATTTGTATCTCCTTCGTAATCGATAGCATCTTCTAAGGATGGCATAAAATCACTTTCTCCATCTTCAACTTCACTAGCTGAATAATACTCACCATACTTCAAAATTATAGTCTTCTTATTTGGGTAATCTCTTTGGTAATGACCTATCCCATGACATTTAAAACATTTAAGTTTGCTTAAAGAAGTGCCAGATATAGGTTTACCTTGCTTTTGAAAGGATGAAGAAACTCCTTCCTTTGATTTAATTTTAACCTTATCATCTTTCTTATATGTTGATATGTATGATGAAGTGGAAGAAAATTGATTGTTATTGCCCTTTCTCTTGAGTTGTTTTTTCACCTTTAAAGCATTATGAAGCAAATCCTCCAACTCGATATAAGGTTGCAACTCTACCACATTCGCGATGTCCTTGTATAAACAGTTAAGAAATCTAGCCATTATAGCTTTGTTATCTTCTTCAATGTTTTCTCTACTCATAGACACCTCTATCTTCTTGTAATATTCTTCAACACTCATGGAACCTTGCTTAAGCCCTTGAAGTCGATTGTACAACTTTCAATAATCGTGATTGGGTACAAAATGCTTCCTCATGATGATTTTGAGGTTATGCCATTCTTCAGTAGGATTTTCATGATTTCGTCTCCATTTCTTTCTAATATCATCCCACCAAGTCAAAGCATAGCCTTCAAATGAAGCAATAGCTAGCCTCATCTTTTTGGATTCAGAGTAGTTACGACATTCAAACACCAACTCAATCTTCTTTTCCTAGTCCAAGTAGTCTTTGGGATCCAATCGCCTAAGAAAGGGTGGAATTTTGAGCTTAACTCCACCATTGTTGTTGTCTCGCCTTGTCCTTGCCCTAACTTCCTCTTTTTCATTATCACTAAGAGATTCCTTATCTTCATCTATATGAATTCTCCTTGGAACTCACCTTGCCTGTCTGGGTGCATTTTGATCATTGGTAGACTCCCTATTGGTTTGAGAAACCTCTCATTTATCCATTCGATCAAACAATTGTTGAAACATTCTTTCCATATTTTGGGACAATTCCATGATCCATGTATCACTATTTTGAGGATTACTCATCTTGACAATCTAGAAAATAAGTTTAGTGAAACAAGATAATATAAGGACCTCACTTCACTTCCTCACATGTTTCACTCAAATATGATGTTGCTCAAATTCACTCGTGTTTATACTCAAGTTATATTGGCTTTTCTCTAGATGAGCTCATACTTTTGCCTTTTACCCCTATTTTCTCACTTGAGATTCTTACAAGAGCCAATTCTCACAATTCAAAACCAATACTTCAAATTAATTCATAAACAACCAAGCAATAATCAGATTTTGGCACAAATTTATTGAGGATTTTTTTAAAAAAAATATAAAGGAACGAGAAGAAAAAAATTTAGTTTAATGGAATTAGCATGAGGACAATAAGTATATTTGATTTGTGTAAGGAAATAAACAATAATTTGGAAAACAAATCCGATTTGGAGTAGGATGTGACAAACCTAAAATAGGAAAAGAGAGAAGAAACCAATCCTAGCTTGTGTTGGAAATCTTGGTTTACTCATCAATTTCTTGTTACAAACTAATTTCGTGGACTTTCCCAACAAATCTTGAAAAAAAGTCGGTACCTTTCCTTTGCCCACTTACTATAGAACTTCCTTGTTATGAACCTGACGAGATTAAATTTGCAAAACTTTTCTTTTCTTTTTTTTTTTTTATCAAGCTTTTCCTTCCTACTTTTTTGTTTTATGAATAAGCTTTCCTCCTTTTTTTTTTTAAATGATCCTCTTTTTGTTTTTTAATGAATGAACTGATTTTTTTTTTTTTTGTATTGCAAGATCAAACTAGAAACACAAAATTAAGAATACAACTTAAATGGAAGATTGATGAAATAATAAGAACCAAACTTGAAGATCCTCTAAACCTTGGTGCGATTTCGAAGTCTCTGCCCCGTTGAATTTGATTTGATTCCAACACAAGTGATTTTTTTTTTTTTTTAGTTTCAAACTCTAAAAATTGAAAATTAAGATGAGCAAAGAAAAAAAAAAGGACTATAAAGTAGAAGTGATAAAAAGATGAAAAGAACACAGATAAACACAAATTTTTTTTTACTCTAAATGAGAACAAACAAAAATAAATAAATAAATAAATGATTAGACTAGAAATCAAGAAAACACTACAGAAAACAAAAATAAAGGATTAGATATTTGGATATGCAAATCTAACATAGAGTCAAAACTCTGATACCAAATTGATGTGAAACCTAAGTGACTTGCCTTGAGACCCAACAACTTTATGCTTGGAAGCGACTCCGTCAGAAAGCCAGATCAAGTTCGAACGAGGAAAAAACCTCAACCCAAAGGCAAACTTGTGCCAGAGAACCTTGGTATGTTGTGAGTGAATCAAAGTAATAGGTGTGATTGTTCGAAGCAATTCTTTATAAGAATCAACATTGAGAATTAATCTCACAACCACAAAGTTGTTGTAGGAAAAGATCAACTGTCATTTTGATAAGTGGGATACAATATATATATGCCCTAGGGTTACATCCCAAACAAAATAAGAAAATAAATAAAAGTTAAATTCCTAAATAAATATAAATAAAAATATAAAAACTTGAATTAACTCCCCAAATAGCCACAAATTTAAATAAGGAAACTCAAGCCATTTAATTCCAAAATCTGACCCATATCCTTGCAATTTTCAATAGTCGAAATATTCTAAATCCTTACAACCTTCAATAATGGAAATGTTATTTCGCAATGTTTGACCCAAATCCTTGTCATCTTCAATAGTGGAAATATTATTCCATAATCCTTGCATTACACCTTGAATGGCCCCCTTGAATTTCTTTGCCTTTGCCTTGTAATTGGTCCTTGAGGCATTGGTAATGGATCTTTGCTCTTGGCTATTTAATTTGCATCAATATATTTTAAAAAATTTTAAAAATTAATCTATTTAATCGTACACCAAATCAAATGCCTCGTTAGTTCAATTTCAAACCAGCTACCTCACTACTTCTATAAATCTCAAGGAGAGTCACTTGTCATTTTAAGTTCCTCTTTCTATCCAAGCTTTATCCAAATTTTATTAATTGAGTTGTACCTTCACTCATGTACAATATGCATAGTTACTCATGATGCCTAGCAGTATATTTTGATTAAAATGGGATATAAGAATGGTAAAAATAAGATAAGTATTTTATTGAGTTACAGTATTGTTCACGTTATTAGTTAATAATTCACCTTTAGATATTAATTATAATATGAACTATATTTACTGATTGAATAAGTTACCCATAATTTGTTTTCTCTCTATTAAAAAGAAAAAAAAAATCATTAGCAAGATTTCACTCAAATACGAATATCCAACCATTTGTTTTTCTGTTCTCTCTCTGCCTCCTCTCTCTACTTTCCCTCTCCCTCTCTCTCAACGTTGATTGCTCGCCAGTGTGAGTTGCTCCATGATTGTTAATAGCGAAGGAAGTGACTTGTTATTCAAAGGAAGAAGTAGGGCTTTTTTTTAGTAGTTCCCTATTTTGGGAAAGGAAGAAGCAGTGGTCGATTCAACTCCATTAAACCCAACATAGCATCATAAATAGGAATTGCATTTTATTGGTTGTTCTCTTTGTTTTGGTTTTTCACTGGTCTTTGAATTAGTGGCAAATTTAGATGTGTCATTGAGTAATAACGAGTAGTAGTGAGTGAGTTGTTATAAATCTTTTTCTTCTTCCTTTGCTATTTTAAAAGAAAATTGATGTTGATGTACTATTACTGTACCATCAATTGCTATATTTAAAATAACAATATTTCTCTTTATCTTGTTCAATTATTTAATTTCTTTTTTTTGTATGATATTTATATGATATTTTTTGTATAAATTTTCTCATATTATAAGTAATATTATATCCATATTATACAAAATCATCTATAGCATTGGATAATTTTAACATGAAAATAATGTTAAGAAAAATATAAAAATTATAAAGAACATTACATATTTTACACATAAATAAAAAAAATTTATATAAAAAATAACATCAAAATAATGCAAAACTGATAAAGGACATTACATATTTTATACATTAATCTAAAAATTTTATATATAAAAATAACAACATTAATAACAATAATTAGTGATATTATGTAGTGTAAATTTTAAAGTACTTAGGTAATAACCTTATTCATGTGTAAATTTAAGTTATCTCATTTGACAATTAAAATTATACAGGCATATGATAAAAAATTTTACAAAATATTTAACATATTACACAACTAGTTTAATATTTGTAGGACTAAGTTGGTCAAACCTAAGTCAAAGGCCTCTTTTAATCTTGGTAATGAAGATTGATAGGTACTAATATCTTGTTTAAGTGTTATTTTTGCAATTTTTAAGTTAGGTTTGCATTAGAAGTTAGATGGAAGTCTAAATCTCTAACATTGAGTAGGGTATCAAAATTCATGATCAGGAACTTCTAAATCATGATTGTGACCTTGCAACAAGGAATGATGAACTTAGACCAGATGAATTTACGAAGAAAATAGCAGTCGCGATTCACTAAGGAAGACTAGAATGTCATACAGAGAGATCTGCGATAGTGTTAGCATCTTGAGTCGCAACCACGAATTTTGTAGTTGAATGAAGGGAATCAAGTTTGCAACCATAACATGCCAAGTGTCCAAGATGACCTTTGAGATATCAAAATTTGTAAGGGTGAAAAACCTGTCAAGACTGCGACTTGTGGAAGTGATTTTGCCTTACCAAACAAAAGGATTTGCAGTCCCTGTCACGTCAAAGAAGGATCTCAATCGCGACCGTGACTTTTGGTTGGTTAGTTAAGCATAACGACTATATTTTTTGGAACACTGATAGCAGTATGCCATGTGGACTAGCTATTAGACACAAAATGAGTTAATTACCACGATTCCAATCTTCTTAGTGCAAATTGGAAATTCGCGATTGCAAAATATCATTCATGATCGCAAAATCAATCTGACAGTCATTTAATGTAAAATCTACCTAGCTTACCTTAGAGATTTAGGCATAGTTTATTAGTAATGTCTCTTTGGTGGTTGTTGCTTATAAATACTCTACCAAATAGACATGAATGTAAGAGAATTTCATTAATTATTACCAAACTCTTGCAAATTTACTCCACAATTTATTATTTTTTGTATGTGAGTTATTATTGTTGGGTGTAAGTATTAAACACCATTGTAATTAGTTTGAGAGTTAACCTCACTGTCAAAACTCTTGTAATAGTTCAAAGTGTGAGCTTTTGTAAAACACTTGAGTGAGGTTTTTATGTGAGTCTTGAAACACAAATTGTAGGGTTGTGTGTGAGCCATTAAAACACATAGTACAAGTTTGGTATGAGCTTGGAAACACCACTTTGAGTTAGTGAAACACCCAATTGTGAAAGAATTAAAAAATGGACATAAGGTTCGTTAACACCTAAATCACTATAAATATTGTGTGTTCTTACTCTCTACTTCTCTTCCAATCTCCAAACACTTTATCCTCCCTCCAAATTTTATAGATTCCCACTAATTCAACCCTACCTTCTTGGTGCTCAAAGGACAATAAGTGGTATCAGAGTCGAGTCTTAGTTCAAGCCTTAATTGTGTGAGAAAAGATCAATGGCACAAGAAGGAATCCACACCAATCTCAAGCCATATTTTGATGGATTTGACTATACTCATTAGAATTATAGGATGTAGATATACTTAGACATCAATATGGTGGATCTTTGGGACATTGTGGCAAAAGAGTGAAAGCTACCTGCTAAGGTGGTTGATGAAAGTGAAGAATTGATCCTAAAAGAAGAATGGGTTGAAGCTCATAGGAGATCTAATGGTAGGAATAAGAGGGCTATGGCATCCTTCTTAGTTCTTTATTAAGGGAAGAAATAGGAAGAGTTTAACATTATCTCACAACCTGTAGAATGTGGAAGGCATTGAAAAACTACCATGAAGGCATAACATTGGTGAAGTCTAGCAAATTAGAGATGTATATGACTAAATGAGAGTTGTTTATGATAAATGAAAATGGAAGCATCACAGATATGGCCAATATACTCCTTTCAATTATCACAAACATGAAGAAATTTGGAAGGATTCTCACTAATCATGAGGTAAATTCAAAAATACTTAAATCTTTACCTCTTGAGAAATTTGGTGTTGGAGTTTGCAATATCTAAGAGTCAAATCTAGAGATTGGGAAGGTACAAACTGATGTCCTCATAGGCAAGCTTCTAACTCATGAGCTACCCTTAAAGAAGGGTTAGGAGATGAAGAAGATGAGAGGGCAAGGAGATAAAAATGACAAAGAAGAAAAGAAGACCTTAGTTCTCAAATCTTCACCCAAATAAAAGGAATTATAGGTTGTTTCAAGTAAGGAAGATAGTGATAAAGAAGTGGAAGAGCTGGCCATGCTTTCTAGAAGAACAAAGAGCTGATATGGAGAAAAAAAGGATAGAAGATACTTTAAAAAAGTAACTCCCAACCTCAAGGAAAGAATGGGTAAGGTTACATGTTATAAGTATGACAAACAAGGTCACATCAAGTATAATTATCCCAAGCTAAGAAAGAAGAAGAAATGGGACAAGGAGAAGAAGAAGAATTTCAAAGTAACTTGCGATGAAAACCCAAGTGAAGAGGATGAAGAGGAGGAAGTGACAAATCTATGCTTCATGATACAAGATGACTCTTCAAATGAGGTAAGCCCTTCACCATATTTTTATGAAAATTATGATAAATTAGATGATATAGATGATGAGCTCTTGGATGTTCTTACTTTGAGCTGTGACAAATACAAGTCATAAATGAAAACTTAGAAGAAAAAATGCTCCAAACTAGAGGATGAATTTAAATCCTTAAATGATCATGTAAGTGAGTTGAGGACTTCTAATGAAGAACTCAACAAATCTATAAAGATTTCTTCTAAGTCTTCATCTTCTCTAAATTCCTTAAGAAAGGAAAATGATACCTTGAAAGGAGAGGTGATTAAGCTTAGAAATTTCATTTCTAAGTTTCATAAAAGGAAGGAAGCTTTAGATATACTAATTGTATCTCAAAGACCTTCATTGGTTAGACATGGTTTTAGTTTCAATGAAACCTATTCATCATCTAATCCCCATCTCACTACCTTCATTAGAGTTTCAATAACTCAAACATCTAATATTGAGGTAGTTGGGAGGAAAAGTGCTCATAGCACTAAGCCACCATTGCCCAAGGGCAAAGGAAAGGCATATCAAGGCTTAAAGCCTATGCCAAAAAGGGCTACCATACATACATTTACACCAAGAAACATACTCACCCCAACACATACAAAAAGTTCTCTTCTACCCTAACCATTTATACACATACTCACATTCACATCATCATGGCATGAGAAGTATCCCTACTTATATCAAAGCCATGTATAGGAGGAAGACTCGCAAGCTTAAATTCTAATGTCATTATTGCATGAAGTTTGGTCATATTAATACTCATTATTATATTAGGAAGGCTCATCTCAAATTGGAGGACCTTTCTAGGCCTAACCCCTAGGACCCAAGTATGCTTGAGTACCTAAACAAAAATGATTTGCTTGTGTTGTGTAGGATTGTTTGGTAGGCACCAATGAAGTGAGTGATTGGCATATGGATAGTGGATGCTCAAAGCATATGATAGGTAACAAGAAGATATTCATGGCCATAAAAGAGAAGAAAGGTGGCAATGTCACATTTGGAAACAATGCTAAGGGTAAAGGTGATTGGCATTGGAACTATTAGTAAGAATGGTTATTCTCTCATTAATGATATTTTAATTATAGACGTTTTGCAACATAATTTGCTTAGTGTAAGTCAATTATGTGATAAAGGTAACAAAGTCACCTTTGACCCTAGAGAATGTCGAGTTACCACTTTGATGGATAAAAAGGTAGTCTTCAAGGATGAAAGGAAGGACAATACCTACCTAATTGACTTAGACAATTTGGCAAACCAATCTTTCAAGTGTCTTATGTCAGTTAGCAATAAAGCTTGGCTTTGGCATAGAAGACTTGGACATGCTAGCATAGCATAGAGCTCCTATAAAGCTTATCAAAATAAAAGCTAGTGGAAGGTCTTCTCAAGCTAAATTTCTCAAAAGACTAGACATATGGACCATGCCAAATAAGAAAGCAACATCAATCCTTTTTCAAAGTAGAGAATGTTGTAAGTACATCCATACCTCTTTAACTTATCCATATGGACTTGATTGGACCTACTAGGAATGCTAGTTTAGGTGGAAAATATTATGCACTTATCCTAGTTGATGATTACCCTAAGTTCACTTGGGTATCTTTTCTAGTTCATAAGCATGACACCTTTGATGCTCTTAAAAGGTTTACAAAAAGAGTTCAAAATGAAAAGGGTTACTTTATTTATTCTATAAGGAGTGACTATGGAAAATAATTTGAAAATGAATTTTTTGAATCTTATTACTTAGAGAATGAGATTTTTCATAATTTTTCAACTCCTAGACTACCACAATAAAATGGTGCTATAGAAAGCAAAAATAGAACACTAGTAGAGATGGCTAGAACTAGGCTCAATGAGTATTCATTGCCTAATTACTTTTGCGCTAAAGCCATCAATACTTCATGTTACATTCCAAATCATGTTTTCAAAAGACCCATTCTAAATAAGAGCTTTAGAATCATAGAAAGCCTAAGTTGTCATACCTAAGAGTCTTTGGGTGCAAGTGATACATTTTAAATACTAAGGATAATCTTGAAAATTTTGATTCAAAGAAAAATAATGGTATTTTCCTAAGACATTCCACCTCTAGCAAAGCCTATAGAGTTTTTAATAAAAGTACTATGGTTATTAAAGAGTCTATGAACATTGTGTTTGATGAATCTAGTAAACTTGATCTTGAGAAAGGTTCTCTTATTGATAATCTCATTGGTGACTTTGAAAAATTAGAGTTGGAGTCAATCTCAAGAGAGATGGCTAAAGATCATGATGAAGATAAGTCATCAAAAAAAGAAAATAAATCTCAACCTCAATAAGCAGAAGCATCAAATCAAGATCTTTCCAATGATTGGAGATTCTCCAAGCATCACCCAAAAGATCTAATCATTGGTGATACTTCCAAGGGTGTAAGTACTAGATCTCAACTCAATTCTTTAGACAATAATCTTGTATTTGTTTCTTGATTTGAGCCTAAATCTATTGATGAGTCTCTTGATGATGATAGTTGGGTGATTATTATGCAAGAGGAACTCAACCAATTTGATAAAAACAATGTATGAAAACTTATTCCTAGGTCTAAGGAACATCCTGTTGTAGGATGCAAGGGGGTGTTTAGGAATAAATTAGATGAGCAAGGCTTCATTATTAGAAACAAGGCTAGATTGATTGCAAATGGGTACAACTAAAAGGAAGGCATTGATTATGATGAAACCTATGCCTCTATAGCAAGATTGGAGGCCATTAGATTTCTTTTAGCATATGCATGTCAAATAAATTTTAAACTATTTCAAATGGATGTTAAAAGTGCATTTTTGAATGGCCTCATTGAGGAGGAAGTTTATGTTAAACAACCTCTTGGTTTTGAATCTCATATTTTTATGAATCATGTTTTTAAGTTAAATAAAGCCTTATATGGTTTGAAACAAGCACCAAGAGCTTGGTATGAAAGGCTTAGTTCATTTCTTTTACAAAATGATTTTGAAAAATAAAAGGTTGATACAACTTTATTTATTAAAAAACACAATCATGACACACTAATTGTACAAATATTTATTGATGATGTCATATTTGGTTGTGCTAATGAATCTATTTGTAAGGATTTTACTAAGTGTATGACTGAGGAATTTGACATGAGAGAGAGCTCAAGTTCTTTCTTGGCCTACAAATCAAGCAAACCAAAGAAGAGATTTTCATCAACCAAGCCAAGTACACAAAGGATATACTTAAGAAATTTGGCATGGAATGATGCAAAGTAGTAAAGACACCAATGAATGCCACCATCAAACTAGACAAGGATGAATCGGGTAAGTCTATTGATGAGAAGAGATATAAAGGTATGATTGGTTCTCTACTCTATCTCTTTGCTTCTAGACCCAATATCATGTTTAGTGTATACATGTGCATTAGATTTCAAATCTTATCCTAAAAAATCACATCCTAAGGTTATTAGAAGGATTTTTAAATACTTACATGGCACATTTTAGGCTTATGGTATTCTAGAAATTCATCTTTTAGCCTTATAGGATATTCGGATGCGGATTATGCTGGTAGCTTCCTAGATAGAAAGACAACTTCTAGAACTTGTCAATTCATAGGAGAATGCTTAGTGTCTTGGTTTAGTAAGAAGTAAGTTTTGATTGCCTTATCCATCATCGAAGCAGAATGTTTAGTTGTGGGTTATTGTTGCACCCAAGTTCTTTAGATGAAACAGTAATAAAGGAATATGGCAAAGTTGTTGATCACGTTTCCATTAAATGTGACAACACTAGTATAATAAATCTTTCAAAGAATCTCATCCAACACTCTAGTAGTAAACACATTGATATTAAACATCATTTTCTTAGAGATCATATCTAAAATGGTGAGGTAGTGTTGGAGTTTATTGACACTAATCATCAACTTACGAATATTTTCACTAAACCTCTCAATGAAGAAAGGATGAACTCATTAAGAGAGAGCTAGAAATACTTTATGGAAGCTCCCTGAAGTGAAAATTGGATCTTTTAGAATGTTCTTTGCTTGGTGTTTTGTTTTGAATGATTGATTGCTATATTTGATGGATGTGTACTTTACTTCTTTGGATGTCTTAATTCTTTATGCAAATGTGCTTCTCCAACCCAATTTGCATGAATTAAGCATTAATATATTAAGTGGATCACAACTTAGAAGGTCAAATCTTTTATTTTTTTCTTAGGCTTATAATATTTTTTTTCTTTTGTAAGTATGTGATGCCACAGTTTTCTATGAATAAAAGAGTTTGCAATTTTTGTTTCATATACTTATTTATCATGTATGATTGCTCTATACTTGTTTAATATACTTGTTTATCATGTGTGATTGTTCTATCTCAATTTATACTTCATATATTTGTCACCTATGCACTTTTATTTTAAATTTTCAAATTCCACTTTTTTTTTTGTCTTACCAAAGGGGGAGAGAAACAGTAGTAAAAGAATTTGCATGACATTATATTAAGGAAAGTATAAGTTGAGGGGGAGCAATCTAATTTAAAATATAAATCTTTGATAAACTTAATTGCTCAATAAGTATTCTGTTAAAATGTTGACCATCTCAATTTCACACTCATGCAATTCATTTTTCTTTAAATAAAATCAATCAAAGTTGTAAAAAAAAAAAAGGGAGAGATTGTTAGACTAGGTTGGTCAAACCTAAGTCAAAGGCCTTTTTTATCTTGACAATGAAGATTAACAGGTACTAGTATCTTATTTAAGTGTTGTTTTTGTAGTTTTAAGTTAGATTTGTATTAAAAATTAGATGAAAGTCTAAATCTATAGTATTTAGTAAGGCATCCAAATTCGCAGTCATAAATTTTGTAAATCACAACTGCGACATTGCAACAAGGATGAATGAACTTGGAACATATGAATTCGCAAAGGAAATCACAATTGCGATCTAGCCAAGGAAGACTTGAATCTCATACAAAAAGATTTGCAGTGGTGTTTATGTCTTAAGTCGCAACTGCGAATTTTGTAACTGAATGGAGGGAACCAAGTCTACAACCATAACATGCCAAGTGTCTAAGATAACTGTTAAGATATCAAAATTCCCAAGGGCAAAAAACCTGTCGAGACCACAACCTATGGAAGTGATTTCTCCACACCAAACATAAGGATTCACGGTCCCTGTCGTGTCCAAGAAAGATCTCAATCACAACTGTGAGTTTTAGTTGGTTAGTTAAACACAACAACTATATTTCTTGGAACACCAATAGCAGCACGCCATGTGGACTAGTCATTAGACACAAACAATGTTCTCTACCTTGATTTTGTCTTTCTAGTTCAAATTGAAAATTTGCGATCACAAAATGCCAGTCATGACAATGAAATCAGTCTAATAGATATTTGATGCAAAATCTGCTTATATTACCTTAAATATTTAGACATAGTTTGTTAGTAAAGTCTCGTTGGTGGTTGTTATCTATAAATACCCCATCAAACAGACATGAATGCAAGAGAATTTCATTAATTGTACCCAAACTCTTGCAAATTTACTTCACAACTTCTTATTTTTTATATGTAAGTTATTGTAGTTAGGTGTAAGCATTAAACACTATTATAATTGGGTTTGAGAGTTAGCTTAGTTGTCAAAACTCTTGTAATAGGTTAAAGTGTGAGGTTTTGTAAAACACTTGATAAGGTTTTTGAGTAAGTCTTGAAACACAAATTATAAAGTTCTATGTGAGCCATCAAAACACATTGTACAAGTTTGGTATGAGTTTGGAGACACCACTTTGAGTTAGTGAAACACCTAATTATGAAAGAATTGAGGAGTAGACGTAGAGTTCATTAACACTTGAACCACTATAAATATTATGTGTTCTTACTCTCTACTTCTCTTTCAATCTCCAAATACTTTATCCTCCATCCAAATTTATTCTCACCAATTCAACAAACCTTCTTAGTGCTCAAGGGCCAACAATATTCATATGATATTTTTTTATATAAATTTTCTCATATTATAAATAATATTATATTCATATTGTACAAAATCATCTATAACATTGGATAATTTTGACATGAAAAATAATGTTAAGAAGAATATAAAAATTACAAGGAATATTACATATTTTACACAAATAAAAAAATTTATATAAAAAACATATCATTAACAATAATAATTTATGACGTTATTTTTTTGTTGCAAGAAATTTGTAATTAAATATTTAATGTAACTTTTAGAGTACTTAGGTAATAATTTTATCAATATGTATAATTTAAGTTATCACATTAGACATTTCAAATTGTACAAATATACTTTTTCTTTGGGAAATTCTTCTACTAAATTCAATAAATTTCTTCTTCTTTGTTTTTTTTCTTTTATATGATGAACTAATTCTCTCATTTTTGGGATTAAAATGAAAGCTCAATATTTATTTCATAATTATATGAAGTGATTTTGCTTCAATTATGTTGGGTATCTTGATTTAATATGTTTGTACTTAATTTAAATTGTGTGTATAAACGATCATATATATGCAATGTTTGAGATTTAAAATGATGGAGCTAGAGTGAAAGTCTAGGTTAGTCCTAACATATTAAACTAGAAGACTAAGACCACAAAAGTATGTTTGACTTCTAGAGATATTCAAAAATTATTCATGAAGCTTAATACATTATTGTTGAATTTTATGACCACAAGAGTAGACATAATTTTAGTAATAATAGATTCAATTTTGTTTGAGAAAGATTATTAAGTAAATTAAGAAAATTCATCATCAAGCTCGATTCAATCTTAATTGAAACATTCTATTGATTTATTTATGAAATGGTATTGTGATGCATCTGAATTCCCTATAAATAGTTTCCATAAGAGTTTCTTTTAATTAAATATCATTTTTTTAGTTATTTTTATAATTTCAATTTCTAGTTATCTTCTTCTTGATTATTCAATTGCTAGATGATAGAAAAATTAAGACTTTATTGGTATTTGTGTAAAACAATCCTCATGAAATACATATCTACTTATCATTGTATTACTTGAGCGATTTGTACACTTGCAGGAGTTATAAATGCAACAAGTTTTTGATGTCATTCTTGATGATTGATTGTTCATAATATTAATTTCACTTAAGATTTTGATTAATCTGGTGTTTAAATTATACATTTTGATAATTTTGTGAGTCTAATTGTGGTTTACTCTTTTGATAAGTGAAGCCATTGGTGCTTGCAATATTTGAAAAGCCTAGAATTAATTGAATTTGATATTGAAATTGATTGCACATTCCACATTTGATGGTGAATCTAAAAATAAAAAAAGGAGTTTGCTTACAAATACAATGGCCAATGAAAGAAGACTAAGAGTTTTGCGAGAATTTGCAATGCTACGAATCTAAGAGACTCAATTGAGTATTGTGAAACCCGCCATTGCTCACAACAATTTTGAGATAAAACCAATGACTATCCAAATGTGCAACAAAACACATTTAGGGATGAAGCTATTGAGTATCCAAATGCCCATATGACCAATTTGGAAATATGCGTAAACTTCAAGATTAATTGGGCAACTGATGATAGAATATGATTATGGTTATTTCCCTTTTCCTTGAGAGATAAAGCTAAAAGGTGGTTGAATTCTAGAACACCTAACTCATTTGCTACTTGGGAGGATCTATTTAAGGCTTTCTTGGCAAATTATTTTTCATCGAGCCAGACCACACAATTGAGGCAAGCAATTACAGACTTTTAATAAGAGTCAGGTGAGACATCAGGAGTTATAGAGAAGGTGTTCACATCATGGTTTTTCAGATTGATTGATAGTCTAAACCTTATATAATGGGCTTAACCATTCAGTACACATAACTATTAATGTTGTAGTAGGAGGTGCACTTATGGGAAAGTCAATTGATTAAGCATATGCATTGTTGGAAAAGATCATGTCAAACAAATACCAATGGCCAATTGAAAGGGGGATCAATAAAATAGTTTTCAGTGTTCATGACATTGATACCTATACCATGTTAAATGACAAGATGGATGCTCTTACAAAGAAGTTTGAAAATGTGAGTGTGCATGCTATCAATACCCAATCGTTGACTTATGAATGGCATGAAGGAGCACATATGGGAATTGAATGCCAATTAGGGAGACCTTTTACTTAAAAATTCTACTGAGCATGTACAATATGTTTTTAACTTCAATAGACAGTCCAATAATCCATATTCCAACACCTATAATTTTGGACAGAGGAACCATCCCAACTTCTCAAAGAGTAACCAAGACAATCAAGTGAAGCCTTCTCATCCTTCTAGTTTTCTTTAAAGATAACAAGGTGGAGTTTTTATAGCTCAACCAATCTAACCAGAGAAGCAATCATCGGATAAGCAAAAATTCTTGATCAAGAAATTTGAGAAGGTAGAGATCGTGTTAGACAAGATAGACAAGCTTGAATTGAGGTTTAACCAAATCAAGCAGCACAACTGACATTTAAAGATGCAAAATTAAGCAATTGGCTAACATACTGATGCAAGAATGTAAGGTACACTCCCTAGCAAAATTAAAATTAACCCAAGAGAATAATGCAAGGCAATTACTTTGAGAAGTTGCATAGAGATACGCACCCCCTAACGTAAGCATAAGGATGAATGTAAGAAAATAGTCCCAAAAATTTCTGAAATTCTTGAAATCTCAGTTTAAAAAAGTAAAAAAATAGCCCTAAAATTCAGTCCAAACGAGAAAGATAATGTGGAGGAAGCTAAAGGAGGAAAAAGCAAGTAAGCCTACACTAGTAAAACCTTATGTTCCACCCATCCCTTTTCCTTAACAATTGAAATGTCATAAGTTTGAGAAGTAATATGCTACGTTCTTAGAGATTTTCAAGCAAATTCATGTTAATATTCCATTTGTTAAGGTCTTAGCACAAATGCCAAAATATGTAAAATTTCTCAAACAGTTTTTGTCTAATAAGAAGAAGTTGAAGGAATTTGAAACCATATCTCTCTTCAAGGAATGTAGCGTCATAATCCAAAACAAGCTTCCAATAAAGCTTAAGGATCCAAGGAGTTTCTCTATTCCTTACCAAAGTTCTCATTGCAAGTTTGATATAGCACTATATGATTTAGGTGCTAGTATTAGTTTAATGCCCCTTTTTATTTATAGGAAATTAAAGATTGGTGAGATTCAACCAACTATGGTGACATTGCAATCAGCGGATCACTCCATTAGATATCCGATTGAAGTGGTGGAGAACGTTTTCATGCAAGTAGGGAAGTTCATTATGTCAGTAGATTTCATTGTGTTCAATATGGATGCGAATATAGACATGAAATTAATTCTTGAAAAACCATTATTGGCAATTGCAGAAGCCATAATTGATATAAAGAATGAGAAGCTAACTTTGAACATGGTGGGAGAATTAATGGAGTTCAATATTTTTAAAACAACAAAACAATCTTTTTCCAATGAAGATTACAATAGGGTGGGAGTAGTTCATGAGTTAGTTCAAGAGGTTTCTCAAAATGAGCATCTTGAGGATCCATTCGAAAGGGTATCATCATTGCATGAGGACCACGGAAATGCATCCCAATTTTTAGAAGCAACTCCTCCATTTAAAGATTACAGGTTTGAGAATTTAAGATAAGTTAATGTTTTTCCTTCCCCTTCAATTGAAAAAGCTCAAGTTCTAAAGCTAAAACCTCTCCTCTTTATTTGAGATATGCATTCTCTAGTGATGCTTATGAAAATGCTTAGTTATATAAGAAGAAAGACAAGATATGGCATGTTAAGCATATTCACAAATCCTCAATTGAAGTTGGATAGTAGGTGTTACTTGTTAATCTCGCCTTCGACTCCTTCTGAGAAAGTTGAATTCCTATTATTTAAAACCCTTTAAGATGGTACAAGTTTTACTTTATAGAGTTGTAGAGTTGTAAAGCATAGATGGAAAGTACATTTAAAGTTAATGGTCAATGAGATAGGCTTTACTTTTGCAGGGAGGCATTGCAAAATGGAGAAATTCTTCCCCTAAAATCACTCTCAAGCTGAGAATTTATGGAAAAAGTGGAGCTAATGACTTTAAACAAGCACTTGTTAGAAAGCAACCCAATAGTTCAAATTTAATTTTGATCATTTTATTTTATTCATTTTAATTCATGCATAAAATTTTAGGTTTAGATTTTAATTAGATTAGAACTTAAATTTTTAGAGTAAGCAATTTTTCTTTTTACGTTACAACGTTAGTTTTATATTTAATTTTTGTTAGTTAATATTAATTTTATTTTAATTTTGTTAATTGTAGAAAAAAAAAAAGAAAGAGAGTTGCAATAGAATTACAAGCGCCATATAATAGCCCACGAAAAAAGCTTAGGGATAAGGACTACACAAAGGAGATTGAGGGTCAATAGAGAGGAAACTGATCTTAACAAGTGAATTAGGTTTTAAATTGTTGAATTGGCTAGTAGTTATTTAGGGAAAGCTCTATTTTAATGGAGGTAGGCCATTTGTTCTTATAAAGGGAGTTGGAAGTTTGGGCTTTTATTCATGGGCCAAAAGAGAGACAAATAACTTTCTTGAATTTTTCATCTTCTTCTGTTAACCCTAACCGACACCCTTATTCCTACAAGCTGCTCCCAATGTCATCACATTATTCCTCTATAACATCCTCAACCCAATTGATTTGTATTTTAATTATGATATCACATGACTTAAGCATAAATATGTACATCATAGCATTTGAGGTATTTGAATATAAGTATAATGCATGCATAGTTGCATGACAAATTATCATATATTTTATGCATGTTATAATATCTTAAATAAAGGTGTTTTAGAACTTATTAAAAGTATAAGGAGCATATGTGGATTGGTGGATGGGTATAGGTAATGAAGGAGTGAAGAAGAGGGCATAAAAGGGGAAAATTGAGCTTCCAACCAATATGAACAAACCACCATGATTTTATCTTATTAGAGTAGGTATATAAATTAAAGAAGAAGAAGTTGTAATAAGACTCATGTGTGAGTAGTTGTAAAAAACTTGTAATAGGATTAATGTGTTAGGAGTTACTGATAGTGAATATGAGATGGATTCCTTTAATTTTGTTTTTAGGGCAGACTGTTGCATCCATGATTTTATAATCCTAAAAGATGAATTAGGTAAAGTGAAAAGCATGAAAGTTGTAGGTTTATATCTTATCTAAATTCCTATAAAATAATTTTTCCAAATAAGTTGTGTGTGAAGAAATATATGCCCTTAATTGTGACTGATTCCTGTGGGACCTACTCAGCCCTTGGTTTTTATTTTCTATGAATTTTGTGGATCTAGAATGAGAATTAGGTGAAGTGTAAAACTTCAAAGTTATAGTTTTATGTCTTTTCTAAATTCCTATAAATTATTTTTGCTTAATATTTTATGTGTTAAGATATATGGCTCCTTGATTAGGACTGATCTTGAATCTATTCATGCCAACAAGGTATCAGACTAACCATTTATTTTGAGGACCTTCAAAACTAAATTAGAGAATTTGTGGAGTATGAAAAATGTTCATTTATATGTTAAATAATTGGCCTAAAATCATTTTTTTCAATTGGACTTCTACGTTTTGAGATATGACTAAGTTTATGCGATTGTTTAGTGTATAATTATACCAGAAATAGGGCAAATTTCTAAAAATCACCATAAATTGTGTAATGCATATTTTGCATACATTGTACCATATATGTTTAGTTTAATTGAAAAAGATAATCAAGTCATTTGGATTTGTGGAGAAAAAGTAATTATAGAAAAAGTTTACCAAGGTCATGATATTTTACTATGCATAACGAGATGAAAATCTTAATTTTTCATCATAGATTGATTTGGTGTATTGAAATAAGTCCCCAAAGCATTGAAGATAATATTGAGAATAAGCCAAGACCATCCACCACTTAATAGCTTAAAGGTGTAGGTAAGTAAATAGCTAATAGTACTTAAACATGTGATTGGTTAAATGCTATGAACTTAAATTCTATGAATTAAAATCTTATTTAATGAGATGATGTTAATGAAAAATGAAAGGATTTTTAGACTTTTAAATTATTTATTTTTATGAGATGTTGATAAATTATGGCTTGAGAATGAAAGTATATTGTGATACTATTTGCCAAGGTTGATAGGTGTTGTTATTTGTCATTTTATTGCCAAAATTTTGTTGGATTTATAAATGAATTATTGAGAAATTATTGTTTGATATTGTTTAAGCAAGAAACAACATTTGATAGCCTGTGTGGTAATAATATATGATAGTATGTGTGACAACAACATTCGATAGTCAGTGTGACAATAACATATGATAGCCTGTGTGGTAATAACATATGATAACATTTGTAGCAATAATATAAGATAACCTGCATGGCAATAACATTTCATAACATATGTGACAATAACATATGATAGTATGTGTGACAATAATATATGATAATCTGTGTGACAATGATATTTTATAACCTACGTGACAATGATATTTATAGCCTATGTGATAATAAAATATAGCAACATGTGTGGCAATAATATTTGATAACCTGTGTAGCATTAAAGATTAAAAACTCTTAATTTCACGTATGGGTTAGATGATGAGTTATTTATATTTAAATGCTAGTTAAGTTAATTGTGATTGAAGTATCATTATTTGTTTCCTTACTGAGTATCCAAACTCACTCATTTGCATTAAATTTTCTATTAGGAAAAGTAGACTGGGATTGCATTCAGTATATATTTTGAAGTTGTTATCTAGCAGTCTGATAGAGGTTGGGCTAGTATGCAGTCTATTAGTATTTTGGTTTGTTTAGCCATGTATGTTTTATTGTAAATAGTTATTATGTTGTGATACAAGATACATAGTGTTCAAAACAATTGAAAAAGGTCTTTTAATGATAAAGGGATGACATGAGAGAATTTTAATGATGTTGTGTAACTTTAGTACTTCATGCTTTATGAATGAGTTAATACACATGCTTTAGAAATGATTAGTACTTGGGACATCACATTGTAATGATATCAAAACGGATAAATGATTTTGTAGACATGTGTAATGTGAATATGTTGTATATGATATATGTATTGTGTTAATACTTATATGCATTGACATATTGGAGAATAGATGAGCTTGGTAGAGTTCATGTCATCCTAAAGATTAGAGATGAGTCTGTTAATGCACGTGAGCATGCTAACCATGTTGCAGAGAATCTTGAGATGTCAGGGAATAAACTAGCTACAAGTGTAAACCTGAATATCATATAGTTTGTTGAGATAATGCAGAGATTTGCAACACAAGTATATATAGGACCTGCTATAGATAAGAATTATGAAAGATTGAGGAAGCAAGGGGCAATTAACTTTGAGAGCACTACAAATCCTACTAAGGCTAAGGAATGGCTTAGAAGAATTGAGAGAATCTTAAATAGGCTTGAATGCACCATAGAGCAAAAGCTAAAGTACAATATCTTTGCTTCAAAAGAATGCCTTAGATTGGTGGAAGACTATTCTAGGTAGCACTACTCCACCAATGACTTTGACATAGGATGATTTTCTAAAGGAGTTTGTAAAAAAATATACACCAATATATACTTAGATAAGAAGAATATGGAGTTTATCCATTTAAAACAAAATGATATGGCAGTGGCAGATTATGAGATATAATTTGTTAAACTCTTGAGATATGCCCTATAGTAAATAGTTACAGAGGAATTGAAGTGCCATAAATTGGAAAGGGGACTAAAGTTAGAAATTCAAAATCGCTTAGCTATTAAGCCAACCAATTATATTGCATAATTAGTAGTAGCTATCAGAGCTAAGTAGGTGATCCAAATGAAGAATGCAATCTTTGAAACTGGGCCAAAATTTCTAAGATTTTAAAAATAGAGAACCAGTACCATCTCAAATTTTCTATTCGGTTTCTTATAAATTCAGGATGGTTCAATTCGATTTTTCTTTCTTTTTTTTTCGTGACGGTTCGGTTCAGTACCGATTTTAGTATTCAGTTATTTCAATTTATTAAAAATTAAACTTTACATTTTTATAAACCAAAATAAATAAATTTTAATTTTTACACTTTTAATCATTCAAGACTAAAATAAATAAGTGATAATTTAATAAATTACAACTAATACTTTACACATTAAATGTTAAACTATTTTTTTGTATTACTTACTACAAATTAATAATTAATAAATTGTCTAATTATTAGTAATATATACTAATTGAGAGAGTTAATTAGTAAAACTATATATATATATATATATATATATACATTACACTTTTAATCATCCAAGACTAAAATAAATAAGTGATAATTTAATAAATTACAACTAATACCTTACACATTAAATGTTAAACTAAAATTTTTTAATATTTACTACAAATTAATAATTAATAAATTATCTAATTATTAGTAATATATACTAATTGAGAGAGTTAATTAATAAAACTAATATATATATAGACACACACAGAGACACAATTTTGATATTGGTTCTATTTGGTTCTAGTATGGGATGGTGAGGTCCAGTTATTGGTTTGGATATCACAAAATCTTCAGAATTGTCCCAATTACTTATTTATGGTTATGTTCAATTTGCATATTAAAAAAAAACAAATATTTTAGTTCCGATACCAAATCAATTTGTTCTTTGATCTAATTCAGAAAGCTATATTCTCAATGCTCACCTATAATGTGTACTAGAGTGAGGTTGCTAAGTTTGGGCATTCAATTTTATATATTATTTTGATGGTTCTAACTTTATATATTATTTTTATATGTTATAATATTTTTTATACTATGAATATTATAGTGTAAATATGAAAACGTTGTCGTACTATTACTCTCTGGCCTTCCCGCTTGTCAATTCTTGTTTTCAAATAGTGTAAATACAAGAAGTGGGTAATTAATCCTCATAGTACTTAAAGATAATTAACATTTTATAGTGATCCTTAACGATCAATTTTATTCAATTAAATTACTAAATTTTAATTTTTTTGATGTGGTTTCAATGGCTTATAATTTTTGTACTCTAAATTGAATTTGTGTTTTAGATCTTTTGTTATAACTTATAAAAATATAAATTCAAAACTCTCTCATGAATAAAAATCTAAAATAATTACTCTATTAAGAATAAAAATCTAAAATAATTTAATAATGAAATAAAATCATAAGAAAAATATACCAATAAATTATAATAGAATAAAAATTAAAATTTAGTGATTCAATTAAATAAAATCAATCTTTAATAACTATAATAAAGTTTTGATTATAATTTAGTGACCATTAATATAAATTACACTACGAGAACTTTGTCATAATATTTTTTTTGGGAAATCTCTCGTACATTTCTGAATTCTTGTTTTTATCTTCACTTATTCAACAAAGAAGCCCACAATATTTAGTACTACAATGTCTTGTTCACATTGAAATTCCACAGTGGGATGCATGCAGCCCAATTATTTGTAAGACTGGTCAAAATCCTACACTCTTATTTTTGTAAACTATTGAACAATTGATGTGACTATATATTAAAGTTGGATTTTTTTGGCTATTGACACCATAATTTCTTTGTCTATGGTAAATCAAATACATGGTATCTAGATTTAATATATTATGATAATATATTACAATATTTAACAATCTTAATTTTAATATATTAATTTATATTAATAATCTTAATATTACAGGATCAAAAAAACAATAATTTACAGCAAGTAGAAAATAACAATTTGCATTTTTTTATTCGTATTACTACTAATATATATAATTTGACCTTGTTTTTTTATGCTATTTTTTTATGCAATATATAATGAAAAATACAAACCAAGAAAATGATAAATTTATGCATGTACACTTTAAATTTACAATTCTGAAATTGTTAAAAGAGGATTGATCAAACTTGTTTGGTTCCCTTTAGGACTGGAAAATGAAATCATATTCTAAATAATGTTTTTATTTTACTTTTAATTAACAAGTATTTTTTCTAAATACTATGAAAATTTGTATGTATTAAGTTTTTCCTAAATATAAAAATTTCACTTTAGAGGTTTTTGATAACCATATTAAACACTTAAGATTAACTATTAAGTTATTTTTTTAGATTGTTTGATAATATTTTTTTTAAAAAAAAAAAAATTTAACATTTTAAGTGTGTTTAAAGACATTTTTTTTATTAAGCACTTAATTTCAAAAAATTCACTTAATCTCATAAGTAGAAAATTTTACTTATTACATTCATTGATAAATTTTTTTTTACTATTTTGATAATATCCATTCTTATCACAATCTTTTCCTATTGACAATGATATAATTAATAAGTTTTAAAATATTTAAAATTAAATTATATGATATTTTTTGTAAAATATAAAGTTATCTTATCTTAAATTTATCTCTTATATTTGATTTGTTAAAAAATTTGATATCTATTTGATGATCATCTAGCTCTTAAAATTTTCAATACTAAGATTATTAAATTTTTAATACTAAAATTATTCAGTACCTAATTTTCTGCACTTAATTTTCAATTTTACCAAACGACACATTCAGTCATAATTATTCTTTTTTAGCCATACAAATCTAATTTAAATATGCTAATCATCTAAACTAATTCACATAAAAATAGAAAAGCAATATATATAATACAATTAATAAGCAATAAGGGAGGTCTATTGAATTAGAAGAATTAAAGAGTTATTGATTTCAAAAGTTAGGGATAAACTCCTTAAAAATCAATAAGTATTCAATAAGAACTTTTAATGACTTTATAAAAATTTGTAGGAATTGAGGATATACAATTACAATTTTGATAAAAGTTTATAAAAGTTAATTAGTATTCAAAAGTCATTGACTTTTAAAAGTAATAAACTTTTTATAAACTTTGAATAATTTTTTTAAGCAATAGTATAAATAGAAAATCTAAAATATTATCTTTCATATTCTCTTAAAAGACTTTTTTTTTTTTTTATTCAAGAGCATCAATTGAGCAAGATGTGAGCAATTAGAACAAGATAATCTAATATTTTTCAATTTGTATATCGTTCAATAGTTTTTCAATATTAATTCATGATCTTTCTTATAAATGATTGTTTGATTTGTATTTTTTTTTATGATATTGATAGATTGAAAAAAAAAAAAACATATACAAAAACCTATTTGATCTATATAAAATTTTGATGTATCTATAATCTTGTTTTTCCAAGAATTTTTGACTTCATAATCATCAAATTTGAAGAGTTTTGAATATTAGATGTTGCAACCCATGATCCATAATTAGCTACATAAAAATTATCTACATAAAGAAAGAGATGAACCGTGAAAATTTAGAAATATGGAACGATTATATAAAGATTACCTCAATATAATAAACATAGTAAAAACAAAAAAACCAAACTTGAGCATGTATAGTAGAGGTGAGTAAAGTCCGGTCCATTCAGGGATTTGGAAATCTTTAGGATCGGACTAAAATTTCAGAGATTTTAAAAATGGAGAACGGGTACCGTCCTGAATTTTCCATTCAATTACTTTTAAATTTGGGATTGTTCAATTCGATTTTTCGGTTATTTTAGGATGGTTCGGTTCAGAATTGATTCAGGTATTTGGTTATTTTAATCTATTAAAAATTAAACTTTACATTTCATAGACCAAAATAAATAAATTTTACCTTTTTCACTTTTAATCATTCAAAACTAAAATAAATAAGTGATAATTTAATAAATTACAATTAATAACTTACACATTAAATGTTAACTAAATTTTTTCAATACTTACTACTAATTAATAATTAATAAATAGTCTAATTATTAGTAATATATACTAATTGAGAGAGTTAATATATATATATATATATATATATATATACACGATTCAGAAATCGATTCCAGTATGAGACGGTTCGGTCCAATTCTTGGTTTGATATCACAAAATCTCCGAAAATCTTCCTATTTACTTATTTACTATCTAATTCAATTTTGAGATTTAAAAAAACAAATGAATATTTGAATTATGGTATTACGCCAGTTTAGTTCCTTGATCTAATTCGGAAATCTCTTGTTCTCCATGCTCACCTTAATGCGCACTAGAATGAGGTTGCTAGGATTGGTCAATCAATTTTATATATTGTTTTGATGGTTCTAAATTTATATATTATTTTTATATGTTATAATATCTTTTATACTGTTATGTATGTACAATTTAAAGTTACGATTCTCAAATTGTTAAAACAGGATTGATCACACTTTTTTTGGTTATCTTTAGGATTGGAAAATGAAATCCTATTCTAAATAATGTTTTTATTCTACTTTTTAATTAACAAGTAGTTTTTTCTAAATACAATCAAAATTTGTATGTATTAAGTTTTTTCTAAATATAAAAATTTCACTTAGAGGTGTTTGATAACCATATTAAGCACTTAAAATTAAATATTAAGTTCTTTTTTTAGATTGTTTGATAATATTTTTTTTTAAAAAAAAGTTCTTAACATTTTAAGAGTGTTTAAAAATATTTTTTTATTAAGCTCTTAATTTCAAAAAATTCACTTAATCTCATAAGTAGAAACTTTTTACTTAATCTATTCAATGATAAAAATTTTTTTACTATTTTGATAATATATGTTCTTATAACAATCCTTTCCTATTGACAATGACATAATTAATAGGTTTTAAAATATTTAAAATTAAATTATACGATGATTTATTGTAAAATATAAAGTTATTTTATCTTAAATTTATCTCTTACATTTGATTTATTTTTAAAAACTTGATATCTATTCAATTATCATTTAGCTCTTAAAATTTGTAATACTAAGATTATTCAACTCCTAAATTTTCAATACTAAAATTATTCAATACCCAATTTTCTGCACTTAATTTCAATTTTATCAAATGGCACCTTCAGTCATAATTATTCCTTTTTAGCCATACAAATATAATTTAGATATGCTAATAAACTAAACTAATTCACAATAAAATAGAAGAGATAAATATAAAAGTTAGTTAGTAATATTAAAAAATGAGATAAACATAATAATTACTTAGAAAGAACAAAAAGCCATAGGTTTAAGATTTTGAGAAAAAAAAAATTATGTATGCATTTGATTACTATTTTGATTTTTTTTTTTGTATATAATCAGATCATGCAACATAATCAAAATTAATTAAAAAATTTTATATGTATATATTATTATGTTGTTCTTTTTTAATTTTACAAGAATGATTGATGAATTTAGAGATTTATACAAAATCTTAACAAACAAATTTTAGAAGTCAAATATAAACCTCTAAAATTATGTACATATGGTGCAAAGTTCAGTGTGTATTTCAAGGTTATAATTATCAAATTAGTAAAATAAGATATATGATCACATAAACAATAAATAATAAGTGAAATTTCTGAACCTAAAATCTTAGAACTTATTTGTCACTAAAATTATTTTTTTTTAATTCACATTATACTATTAACAATTTTGATTGATTTATATGGAGTTTTTTTTTTTCATATGTGCAAGCTTCACTTATCTTTAATTATTATTTGTAACTATCTAAACATATTTTTCTTCCTTGTAGAAAATTGAAGTCCTGCCTAATAATTTTTATGTGCATTAACTTTATTAGTTTCACCCTTAATATATATTACTATATTTATTTTCTTGAAAACACTATTGTTTTTTATTATTTTTTTGTTATAAATAATAATTATTTAATTATTTGGTTACTTTGGTTATAACCAATATGATTTCCTACTTAATTTTGGTAAGAGTGTCCACTATATGGTCTAAAATGAGAAATTGAATTGAACTAATAATTTGATTGAGTTGATCAAATGCAAAATTTGATTTGATTTAATTTTTCTTTTAAAAACGTTTGGTTAATTCAGTTTGACAAAACCAAACAAATCAAATTAATTGATTTTTAATAAATGATATAAATATAATTTTTTACTTAAAAATAAATTAACTGTGCTCTATGTGTACATATATAATTAATAGATAATAAGAGGGGGTATATTGAATTAGGAGAATTAAAGAGTTATGAATTTTAAAAGTTAGGGGTAGACTTCTTAAAAATCAATAGGTATTCTATAAAAGCTTTTAAGGACTTTATAAAAATTCATAGGAATCAGAGGATATATAATTACAACTTTTATAAAGTTTATAAAAGTTAATTGATATTTAAAAAGTTATTGACTTTAAAAGTAATAAATTTTTATAAACTTTGAGTAATTTTTTAAGTAATAGTATAAATATAAAATCTAAAAAATTATCTTTCATATTTCCTCGAGATGTCATCAAATTTGTTTTATTCTAGAGCTTCAATTGAAAGAGAGGTTAGCAACTAGAGTAAGATAATCTAATATTTTTCAATTTTTATATTGTTCAATAGTTTGTCAATATTGATTCATGATTTTTCTTATGAATGGTTGTTTGATTTGTATTTTTTTTTATGATGTTGATAGATTGAAAAAAAAAACATATACAAAAATCTATCTCATCTATATAAAATTTTGATGTATCTAAAATCTTTTTTTTTCCAAGAATTTTTGACCTCATAATCATCAAATTTGAAGAGTTCTTAATTTTAGATGTACACCATAATCCATATTTACCTACATAAAAATTATCTACATAAAGAAAGAGATGAACCTTGAAAATTTAGAAATATGGAACGATTATATAAAGATTATCTCAATATAATAATCATAGTAAAAACAGAAAAAGCAAACTTGAGCATGTATGGTAGGGGTGAGTATGGTTCGGTTCAATTTGAAGATTTGAAAATCTTGGGATCGGACCGAAATTTCAAGGATTTTAAAAATGAAAAACCAGTATTGTCCCGAATATCCGGTTTGGTTTGGTTCAGTGCCTTTTAAATTCTAGATGGTTCAGTTTGGTTATTCGATTCTTTTAGGATAGTTTAATTTAGTTCAGTACATGTTTTGGTATTCAGTTATTTTAATTTATTAAAAATTAAATTTTATATTTTTACAAACCAAAATAAATAAATTTTACCTTTTTCACTTTTAATCATTCAAAACTAAAATAAATAAGTGATAATTTAATAAATTACAACTAATAATTTACACATAAACTAAATTTTTTAATATTTACTACTAATTAATAATTAATAAATAGTCTAATTATTAGTAATATATACTAAATGAGAGAGTTAATTAGTAAAACACACACACACACACACACACACACACACACACACACACACACATATATATATATATATATATATATATATATATATATATATATATACCCACACAATTCGGATATCAGTTCTATGGTTTGGTTTTAATATGAGACGGTTTGGTCTAATTCTCAGTTTGGGTCTCACCAAATTTTCGGAACTGTGTCATTTACTTATTTCCGGTCCTGTTCAGTTTGGAGATTTTTAAAAAAATTGGATATTTTAGTTCTAATACTAAACCAGTTTAGTTTCTTGGTCTAATTGAGAAATCTTCATTCTTCGTACTCACCTCTAATATGTACTGGAATGAGGTTGCTAGGTTTGGGCATTCAATTGTATATATTATTTTGATGGTTCTAACTTTATATATTATTTTTATATGTTATAATATTTTTTATATTGTGAATATATTAGAGTAAATATGAAAACTTTATCATACTATTACTTTCTGGCCTTCCCACTTATCAATTCTTGTTTTCAATATAATAGTGTAAACATGAGAACTGGGTAACTAACCCTCATAGTATTGATGATAATTCAAATTTTATTGTGATCATTAAAGATCAATTTTATTCAATTGAATTACTAAATTTTGATTTTTTAATTGTGGTTTTGTTGGGTTATAATTTTCGCACTCTAAATTGAATTTGTGTTTTATATATTTTGTTATAACTTACAAAAATACAAATTCAAAACTCTCATGAATAAAAATCTAAAAAAATTACTCTATCATGAATAAAAATCTAAAATAATTTAACAACGGAATAAAATTTATATGAAAAATATGCCAATAAATTATAATAAAATTAAAATTAAAATTTAGTGATTCAATTGAATAAAATCAATTTTTAATAACCACAATAGAATTTTGATTATATTTTAGTGACCATCAATATAAATTACCCTATGAGAATTGTCATAATATTTTTTATGCTAAATCTCTCGTACATCATTGAATTCTTGTTTTTTGTGTCATGTTTTTATCTTCGCTTATTCAACAAAGAAGTCCACAATATTTAGTACCATAATATCTTGATCTCACTAAAATTCCACTATGGGATCCATGCATCCCAATTATTTGCAAGACTAGTCCAAATCGTACGTTCTTATTTTTGTAAATTATTGAACAATATCGTAGTATATATTTCTATCATCTTATATTGATGTGACTCTATATTAAAGTTGGATGTTTTATGGTATTGATTGTTGTGGAATAAGGGTAATATTTCACCCACCAAATTCACTTAATAAATTTATAGGTGAATAGAGAGTGAAAGATTGTACTGTAAAACCACACTATAGTTGATTCCCAGGAAAGATTTGAAGGGTCACAAGTGATCTCACTTAAAATTCAATATATTTAGACAAAATCACCCTAATAGTAATTTAACAGCACAATATATCACTACAACTATACCCTACAAAATAGCTATTGAAAATAAAGACAAAATAAGAACATCAGAATTTAACGAGGTTCGACCAATTATGCCTACGTCATCGGACACTATCAAAATTATATTTCACTGAGAAAAGGACTACAAAGTGAAATATTACAAAAGAGGGGGAAATATTGAAAATTGTCTAAGAGATGAGTAGACAATTTTTGGGATGATTAAACTAAAGGAATTAAGGCTCTATTTATAACAAAACAACCTCCCACCCTTTTAGTCTATTTCCGATGTGGGATATGACTCTATTTATAACAAAAAGAA
>CATIWR010164633.1:0-19840 GCA_949677035.1 Omphalea diandra | reverse complement strand
TATATATATATATATATATATATATATATAAACTAACAAAAAATTCATGCATTGTGCATACTGAATTTTTATTTATATTTTAAATAAATATTTAATTAAAAATTTAATTTATTAATAAATTATTGATTTGTGATTACTAATAAAATATTTTTAATAAGAAAAATAGATAATATAATTATAAAAATGTGTTATTTAGTTACTTTTTAATAATATAATAATAAATAGTGAATACATTTAAAGTGTTTAAAAATTAGAAAATAAATTATTAATAAAATGTTTACAATAAAGATACATAAATTTAAAAATTAATGAATGTTAAAATAAAATAATAAATAAAAAAATATACAAAAGGTTAAAATTAATTTTTATATTTATTTTAAGGTCATATATATACTTTCATTTACATATATATAAAATATTTAACAATGACTTATCATATTAGAATATGTATAATCAAATTCAAAAATATTTCATCACATCAACATTTTATTTTGACTATATATATATGTGTGTGTGTGTGTGTATACATGTGTGTGTGTGTATATATATATATTTATTTATTTTATTCACTATACTTTTTACTTGTTAATAATATTATTTTTAAATATGTATTAAAAAATTTTCTTTAAATTGCTATATTTATAAATATCAAAAAATTTAAATATTAAATAACATTAATTTTGATTATAAATTTAATAACTGATCTAATAAAAAAATTGATAAACTCATCTAGTTATGAAGTACATGATTAAAAAGAATTTTAATATATACGATAATTCTATCATAAATTATCGCTGAATTTGATTGTAAATAGAACTCTATAGCTCGACCCTGGACCCAGAAACATGCCATGGGCTAGAAAATATCTTCTTTTGTTTATAGTGGGGTTTCTTTTGGGCTTTCAATCAATCTCATGTATTGAGATATTGAATTTTTATTTTCTTATTAAATTAATTTTAAGAATAAAAAATAAATCTAATGAGAAATTTATAAATAATAAGTTAAAATTTTGATTAAATTGTATTATTTTTTGACAATGCAATTCAGTAATGCACAAAAAATAAGAAAAAAAAATTAATTTGTGACTTTAAACTTTTAAGTTAACTTTTACGTGTAGTATTATTAAGTCTTTATTTGTTTTGATTGATGTAGATTGAGTCCTTAAATTTTTAATTTTATTATATTAAAGATTTTAGTGATAGAAAAATAAAATTAATGAGAAATTTATTAAAAAATAATTTAAAACCATGAAGAAATTATATTTTTTCACCATTGAATTCATTAAAGGTGAAAAAAACAAAATTAATTTTGTAGTTTTATGCTTTTCAACTTTTAATTTATTACATAATGTTATTTTTTCTAAGACAACATAACTTTTTTTGTAATTTTTATATTGTTATTAATAAATTTCTCACCAATTTCACATTTGTTATCACATAAGTCATTAATGTAATAAAATATGAAAATTCAACAGCTCATTATATATAAATCCAAGTATATATATATATCGATTTAATAGTATAATCCCATAAAATTTGGAGATTTCAAAATTTTTTTCCTCTTTCATCTCTTGAACATTTGTTATTTTCTCTGTTTATATCCAATGGATTTCCTCATCTCATTCCGAATGTTTCAAATAATTTCTACCCTGTAAATAGTAACGGTGAAATAATAGATTCTAATATTCTACTTCATCCATTCTCATTAAAATAAAAATATAACTTTACAATTATTTGATTTAAAATATGAACATCAGTACTTAATGTAATTTTTTCTCAAATGTTAACGAAGAAAATACAAAAATTAGTATATATATTAGCATTAATGAACAAATAATAAAAAATAAAATAAAATAACCAAAAAAGCATGCTCTTGCTCTGCTCTTCTCTTCACATTTCTTTTCCCAACTTGCCCTCGCCATGATTTTCAATGGGACGAGAATAGAAATGTCATTACTCTTTCTTACTTCGTTGTCATTCCTATCAATATCAGTGATTGATTGAGGTTCACATAAAGTGAACAAAAGCTCAAGAACCATCATTTTAGTTTTGAAAGAAGGAAATCTTTTTTTTTTTTTTTTTTGTTATAGTATAGATGTATTTAATTAATTTACTTGTATAATGAAATTTACCTTTCATTCATTTCTAAATAATAATATTACTAACATGTGGTGAATTTTATAGTAATGTATATGTATGATGCTGTTATATAAATTTTAATATAATTTATTAATTATTTATGATAATTTTATCAAAAATAAAAATTATTTTTAATAATGAATATATTTTCGAATATTTAAAATTATATTAATTATAATATTATAATATAATGTTATATACCATATTATAGTGTTTACCACAATATGCAATTACTGTCTAGAAAACCTTATTTCTTTTTGTAACAAAAGAATTTCAGGCTTCACAGGTATTTGTAGGAGTGCTGATGAATGAGAAAGACAGAAACAGAAAGTATCCAAAAAACATAATAAATGAAAGCCAACCAAGCAATAATGTCAACTAACTAAGCAAACAAATTCATGAAAATAATTCATTACTTTACCAAAATATGGGTTATAATTGTGTTTTCAAACCCTTGTTGCTATGCTTTCTCTTTGGATCACAAGCTGAAATATTGACATGCATGAGACGCTTAGGCCCCATTTGTTAAGGGGACCATTTCCTTGTCCACATTACCCTACACATGCTCCACCCAAAGAATCAACAGCTGTATATGCTCCAACTATAACCAAAAATTGTAAAGCTATTAAAGAACTTAGCTATAGTGATAACCATAAAGAAGCATCCAAGAGGACCTGTATGCTATCTTTTTCTAAATCTGTCTTAAGCATTTTTTCCTTCTGGCACTCAACTCAATATATCTTTGATTTACCGATAATCCATGCATGTGAGTCATTAAAGATAAAGTGACTCTTTATGTCTATATAAATATTTCCGAAATATCTCTAACTATACCGAGCCAGAGAAGATGAAGCTACTCTCTATTTTCTTTGTGGTCATTTTGCTCCTTCAGGTACATTATTGTAGCTAACAGGGTTTTATAGTAACAATGTTGAACATAGTCTACAATCTAAATTTTATTTTCTACTTTATGCAGGTTTTCTTGGGGCAGTCATTCCTCAGTAATGCTGCAAATTCTCCTGCACATGTAAGTCTCTTTGTTTATAATATACTCCTTTTTCTTATTTGGTTCCAAATTTGAATGGGTAATTTCAACTTGGTGCTGTCCCATTTTGGATGCAGATTGATCAAGAAAGTGAAGCAGTTACCATTGACAAGAAACAACATTATCATTATCATCATCATAAGAAAATCAGTGAGTTTGATGTGTGCTTAATTAGTCCTTTAATTAAGTTAAATTTCCCAAGCAACTAATTAGTCTCAGATCAAATCATAAGCAGACAGTCTCGTGTCATCTAAACCTTTCTATGTTATTGAATGTGATTCAGATTGTGGCTACGCATGCTCGAGGAGATGCAGGGAGTCATCAAGAAAGAATGTGTGCCATAGGGCATGCAGAACTTGTTGCATGAGATGCCAATGTGTTCCTCCAGGTACCAATGGGAACAAGCAAGCATGTCCATGCTATGCAAGCCTCAGAACCCATGGAAATAAGCCTAAGTGCCCTTGAAGATCATGCTACCTATATATATATATATATATATAGTTAATAATCTATGGAGGCTAGCTGGACATTGATGAAATTAATGGTTAATGATTTAATTGTATGATCAATAAGGGAATAAGGTCAAGCAAGCTATTTATGCGTGGAAGGCCTTTGTAAGGGAACCAGTGCAGTACTTGAGAAGAAAATTATATTCTTTATTATGTAACTAGTTGGCCACCATTTTATGGTTTGTAACTTATTTGTCACTTTATATCGGTTTGCTGTATCTTTCAAATAATGTGCGCTAAATAGTCTCACTTTTACTCCAAGTGTTAAGGTGTCAATAATTAACATAATTCGAGCAAGCATATCATAATTATAAAACTTCTCAATATTTATTTGGATGAATTTTACTATCTTCTATAAAATTTTAAATTATGTGTATAGTTCATTAATTATATATAATAAATTTTTTAAAATAAAAATTATATAAAATAATAAATAATTGCAGATATTAATAAAATGATTATTAAATTTTAGTTATACTAATTATGATACCATATTATAATACTGCATAAGACCCATCAATTTGATATTATATCATTCGGATGAATTTTAGGCTATTATTACATTATGGTGTTTTTGTATAAAATTTGAAATTATTTTATGATAATTTTATCAAAACTAAAATTTATCCAAAGTGATAAATAATTACACACATTAATAAAATTATTACCTAAATCTTGAAAATTATACTATTTGGATATCATAATACAATACTGCTTGAGGCATTACGGTATTCATCATCATTTATATTGAGCAAGAAAGAGAAATTTTTAGAAAGAAAGGAATTTATTCTATTGATAATTTGGAATTATTTGTAATATCTTTATGGGCAAAATTTAATTAACCTTAGACTTATGATCCACAATATCTTGAACATATAAATCTCGCATATTGACATTATGAAACACATACCTGGTTTGATGAATTCATCATGTTGCAAACTTTAGGGACAAATTAGTTTCTCTCTTTTGGCCCTTTTGTTTAAGATAACTTTCTGATAGTTTAATGTGATTTGTGTTTTTATTTGTATATAAACCCTAATGGGCACAGAGATAATCTATTTATATCTTTTTTGACTTAATATGGTACGTCAATCACATAATCAGGTGAACGGTTAGAATGAACTAGCTATATAATTATTATTTGGGCTTATGAGTTAGCAAATAATTAGCTCAATATTAGGTTATATTCTAACATTCTCTCACTTGGCCTAATCATAATATTAAATAATATAACTTTAAGTGTGTATAAAATTAATCCTTAAGGTTCAACATAAATAACTTAATATGATGAAATAATAAATGCAAGTTATGGCGATTGTATATTGTTTATGTGACGTACTTCCTTTCATATATAACATTTGTTTCCACCATACTAAGTCCATAAAAATAATGATCGAAAGAAATTCCATTATGGTCCATCATTATGTCTTAAAAACTTTCATGTTAAAACATTAAACATAAGTGTGTACACTATTATATAACAAAAAACCATTTAAATAACTATCATTCAAGATTATAACCAAGGCCCATTCTTTATACATGTTTCTTAATTGTCTTTGGTTGTAAACCCTTAGTTACTAAATATGCGATCATGAGATCAGTAGTAATATGTTCAATAGACATTATTTGTTTTTGAACTTCCTCCTTTACAACAAAATACTTTAATTCCATATGTTTAGCATCCTTCAAATATTTATCATTTTTGGAGAAAAATACTACAGTGGAATTATCATGGTAAATTTTTCACAACTTGGTAATGGTGTCGACAATCCTAAATCCTGAAATAAAATTTTGCAAGCATGAATTATGCTTCAAAACATGCCACAAACTCTACGTCCATAGTGGATGAAGCAATGATAGATTGCTTAACACTCTTTTATGATATTGCTCCATTTGCTAAAAGAAACATATATCTAAATATGGATTTTATGCTTTTAATCTGAATCCAAGTATCCAATCACTTCTAAATGATAAGATATTGTATAAATAAGCATATAATTCTATATTCCTTATAGGTACCTTAACACCTTCTTTGCAACTTTCCAATGGTCAATACCAAGATTAATTTGATATTTGCCTAACAATCCGATTGTGAAACTGATGTCAAGTCTTGTATAGGTTTGCAGATACATCATATTGCCCATAATTGGAGCATAAGGAATTGACTCAATCTCCTTTCGTTCCACATTATTCTGTGGACATTGCATGAGACTTAATTTATCCCCTTTTTGGATAGGAACAACTCTTATTGAACACTTATTCATATTAAATCTCTCTAAAATTATTTTGATATAAGCTTTTTAAGATAGTCCTAACAATCCTTGTGATCTATCACGAAAAATTTCAGTTCCTATCACATAGGATGTCTCTCCCATATCTTTCATTTTAAAATTTTTAAAGAGACAATCTTTTATCTCATGTAATATGCCCAAATAATTAGCAGTAAGTAAAACGTCATCAACATATAGGATTAAGAAAATAAACATCCCCACTGATTTTTCAGTATATACATCGATCATCAAAGTTTTCTTGAAAATCAAAAGATATTATGGTATCAATGAACTTAAGATACTATTGTCGGGAAGCTTGTCTAAGTCCATATATTGATTTCTTAAGTTTACACACCATTTGACTTTTTGTTGAGAAACCTTCAAGTTAGTCCATAAACACTTTCTTTTCAAGATTTTCATTAAGAAAAGCCATTTTCATATCCATTTGGTGTAACTCTAAATCATATTGAGCCACCAATACTGTTATAATTCTTAATGAGTCTACCACCAATGCCATTATAATTCTTACTGAGTCTTTCTTTGAGACAAGTGAAAAAGTTTCCTTATAATCGATGCCTTCTTTCGAAGTATGACTCTTGGCAACAAGTTTGGCTTTATATCATTTGATATTTCCATTTAAGTCGTGTTTGGTTTTAAAAACCCATTTACACCCAACTCGTTTGCAGCCTTCTAACAATTCAATAAGATCCCAAACTTAATTGTCTTCCATGGATTTTAACTATTCCTTCATGGCATCAATCCATTTTCAGACTCAACCCATTTTATGACTTGTGAAAATGAAACTAGATCCTTGTTAATTCTAATATCAACATCTAACTCTTACAAATAAACCATATAATCATTCGAATGGCTGACTTTTTTTCTCTTTAAGATCTCCTCAAAGGCATTTCTTGTTATTTATGTGCAATAGTTAATTATGAGTTAGTTTCTTGTTAGTGTGTTTCTTCATTCAAATATTGTTTAGCATTATCTAAATTTTCATTAATACTGAAACAATATTTGGAGTAGAGTCCATTCCTTCAATCAAATATTTAGTATTGTTCTGATTTTCATTAGTTACTGGAACAATATTTGGAACGTTTATGGATGAAAAAGACTTTATGGTTAAAGGAACATCTAACCTTACTTCCTTAATATCCATATTTTGTCGTTCATCACTCCTACTAACTTCACCATTCTCAATGAATCTAGCATTTCTAGTTTCCATAATTCAAGGACTATAGTTTGGACAATAAAATCTAAATCCTTTAGATTTCTCTAGGTAAGCAATAAAGTAACCATTAATCGTTCAAGAATCTAATTTCTTTTCATGTGGATTATAAACTTTTACCTTTGTGGGGCTACCCCAAACATGCAAATGTCTTAAGCTAGGTCTCTTTTTAGTCCACAGCTTAAAAAGAGTTTTTGGAACTGCCTTACTAAGGACCTTGTTCAATAAATACAATGTAGTTTTAAAGGCATACATCCACAATGATTTAGGTAGTGAGGGGTTACTTATAATACTCCTAACCCTATCTATCAAATACGTTGTAGTTTAAGCTAGGTCTCCTTTCAGTCCATAACTCCAAAGGAGTTTTTGGAACTACCTTACTAGGGACCCTGTTCAATAAATACATTATAGTTTTAAGGGTATACATCCTCTATGATTTAGGTAGTGAGAAGTTACTTATAATACTCCTAACCATATCCATAAATGTCCTATTTTGTCTTTCTGCCACACCATTTTGTTGAGGTGTGCCTAATATAATAAATTGTGCACATATGCCATGTCTTTTAAGGAATTTTGCAAATGGACCTAGACATTGTCCTGCCTCATCACATTTCCCATAATATTCACCACCTTTAATAGACCTTATCTTTTTCACCTTTTTATCTAATTACCTTTCAACCTCAAATAGACCTCAAAGGCATCTAATGCTTGAGAATTTTTTTAAGCAAATAGATGTACCCATACCGTGAAAAATTATTAATAAATATGATGGAATACTTTTCTCCTAAAAAAGATGGGATACCAAAAGGTCCACAAATATCAATGTGCATAATTTCAAGAAGCTGAGTACTTCTTGTAGCTCCTTTCTTATTGTGTTTGGTTTGCTTTCCCTTTATGCAATCCACATACACACTTAAATTAGTAAAATCTAGATTCAAAAGAATCTCATTCTTTATTAATCTTTCCAACCTTTCTTTAGATATATGACTCAAACGTTTATACCATAAGTAAATAGAATTTTCATTCATTGCACTATGTTTAATTCCAACATTATTATGGACAACAATGAAGGATTCAACAATTTTATCATCAAGTTTCAAATTATATAAACCATTAGTAAGAACAAGAAAACCAATATATAAAGTGTTCTTAATAAATTGAAACAACCATGTCCAAAATCTCCTTTATACCAATAACATCAAGTTTTGGAATAAAAACTCAGTTCCTAGAAATTGAAGGTACATAGTGAGTCTCTAAAAGATCTAGTTGATAATCAGAACTAAGAATCAAATGATGAGTCCCTATGCTTTTCAATCAAAGTCTTAATACTATTCCCCATAAAGAGAAAATTCTTACTTGAATTTATGGTTCAGATCATAATGAGTCTTTGCATTATGTTGGAAACATAAGTAGTAGCGCTAGTAGCAAGCCACTAAAAATGTAAAGGAACTTCAGATAAGTTTGATTCGAAACATATAGAAACGTAATATATACCTTTCTTTTCGAACCAAGTCTTATGTTTCAAACAATCTTTCTGTCAGTGTCCAAATTTCTTACAGAATTTGCATTTGTCTCCCTTTTATTCCTTTTGAACAGTTTGTGGAGCATTAACAAAATACTTCTTTTTCTTAAACTTATTGACTTTTACTTTTAGTCCTTTATTAGCTTGTTGATGCACTAGGTTGACGTGTGACTCCCTTGCTTCTTCAATCATTCTTCCTCTTGAGTAAGCTTACTGGACAATTCATTAACATCCCATTTTCCTTCATAGTGTTATAGTTAATTTGAAAAAGTCCATATTCAGGAGGCAACAAGTTCAAAATGAATTGTATCATAAAAGAGTCATCAATTGTCATTCCTAATGTTTTTAATCTTGTTACAATATTAGTCATCTTAATAATGTGGTCCCACATACTCCGTGACCCAGTATACTTCATAGTCGCGAGTTCTGCCATAAGGGTACCAACAAGTGACTTATCTACAGAACAAAATTGTTCTTCCACAAATTTTAAGTGTTGTCTTGTACTTTTAGTCTGTGGAATAGTTGTCTTAATGTTATTGGTGATAGTCATTCGCATAAACATAAAGCTCAATCTATTAGACCGTTTCCATGCCACATAGTATAATTTTTCTTCATCGTTACTCGTATTCGTAAGAGCAGGAAGTTGATCCTCTAATCATGCCAAGTCAAGATCCAAAACACCTAAATAAAAATTAACTTGTTCACTCCATTTAGAGAAATTCAATTCATTAAAAATAGTAATAGATGAAGCTTGCAAATGAAGAGAAATAGGTAAAAAATATTCATAAATGCTTACATCATAAACAAGTTCATTTATGAGTTCACAATCATTAAAAACATACTATAGTTCCCCTTTGGGTGGATATGATAATACACTATCATAATGTAAATGTCAATGATAGTCAATCACAAGTAACAAATATTTCAAATCAAATAAATATGTCATCTTTAGATGATCAAAATATTAATTTACTCTCATTATATTTAGTCTTTCATACAATAATTAAATTCACCTTTGGGTGAATTTAACGGTTATGAAAAAATAATACCAATTTATCATTAACTTTATTTACCCACATGCACTTCATTAAACATTATGGGTAATCAATCCTTTATGTATTTATGCATGTTATCATCATAGTTTGTCACTTTGGTGACTAACAAGCAACATAAATATATTCATGTATAAATTAAAACTTTATTTTAATAATATACACTTATAAAATAATAATGCAGAAATATGATAAATGCAATTAAATAAAATTCATTATTCATTATACATACACAATCCTAATATGTATATTGATCAAATTATTTGAGCATCTATCACATATGGAAATAATATATCATTATAAAGAATTTGTGCACAACTGAAAAACTCGTCAAGTTCAGTTAAAAAAGCAAAAGCCTCTTCTCCTTGTGGTCATGGATTTGAACACCATGCTGGGCGACTGTTAATTTGGTTTTCATGCCAGGATTTTCATTGAACAAATGAAAGTTAAGTTCTGTAAGATTACAAGGAACAATATGCTTTAGCCGAGTGGTTTCAGAGACATTTGGAAAAATTAAATCTCCGCAAGTTCAAATCTTGCTGACCATCATTCTTTTTTTTTTTTTTCAAAACAAATCAACAACAATCAAAATATCAAATTATTTGTTTGAATTTAACAAACAATGATAATAATTTGGCCAAGAAAATCAAAAAGAGAGAAAAGAATAATGGCAACATAAATAGATAAATTATATGTTCAAAACATAACTCTGATACCACAGGTAATATCTTTATGGGCAAAACTTAATTAACCTTATATTCATAACCCACAAGATCTTGAACATATAAATATCACATATTGACATTATGAAAGACATACTTGATAAGTTTGATGAGTTCATTATATTGCAAACCTTAAAAGCAAGTTGGTTTCTCTTCATTTACTTTTTTGTTACAATAACTTTCTAATGGTTTAATGTGATTTCTGTTTTTGTCTGTGTGTAAACTCTAATGGATAGAATGATAACTTATTTATATCTTTTATTACTTAATACCATACGTTTATCACATAACTAGGTGAATGGTCATAATTAACTTGTTATTTAATTATTATTTGAGCATATGGATTAGCAAATAATTAGCCCGCCACATTCTAACATTATTCTTTGGAGATTAACCTGTCCCTTCTTTATATCAGAACTCTATATCCTCCTTGGCAGCATGGAGGATGCCAATAAGGCTCAAAAGGTTAGTAACCACGAGACAATTGCCAACTAGCATGGTCCAGGAGATATTTCTTGAATTATACTCAAACTTTCAAAAACTATAAAGATAGAGTATTGAAATAGACATATAGATAATTAGGTTGATAACCCAGCTTACATAAACATAACTAGATTTCCAATACTACTTCATTCTTGTAAAATAAGTATATCACTTAACTACAGATATGCTAGGCCAAGATGACAAGAACTTAATTCTTCTAGCTCTCTAGATCTTATTCCTGTACTATATAATAATAATAATAATAATAATAATAATGTAGTTAAGGGCACTTGTGCCTTCCTCCATGGGTAGTCATGTTGGCATAGCAAGGGCAAACATCTTCATTCCCGGAAGTTCCAGGTGGGACACAATTGCATCTCTCACAGCACGTATTGCATGCCCTTATGCACATCTTGTGCCTTGATGCCTTGCTACACCTGTATTCACATTTGGACCTGCAATCTAGAATTAACACAATATATTCATCAAATTAATTTGTGGTTAACAAATAAAATAAACTAAAGAATTATAGTTTATTAAAAAAAAGTGTTATCAATGACTCAAAATTGAAAGAAAAATCAAATGTTAAAGTTGTATGATTAGTAATTAGTTTCAATAAAAAATTTTGGCTTAATTTAATTTTGAATTAATTAAGTATTATATATAGTCCAATGAATTTTCTTCCTTTTCTTTTTTTTTTTTTTTGTTTTACTTCTTTTTTTTTTTTGAAACTTTGGTCTTTCAAGAGGGTATAAAATTCAATAGTAAGAAATTATATATAAGAAAATATATGAATTTTTACATCGACTACAGTAGCTAGTTAAATCAGAGATTAGATTTATTACTTTTAAATAAAATATTTTAAATCAGAGATTAGATTTGTGCTCATTTTTTTTTCCCTAAATGAATGAATCAATAACAAGTTCACTTTAGTTATGTACGTTCTTCAAATAATTATTTATGATAATAATGAATACAACATAATAAAAATTTGAAAAATAAGAACTATAAGCTTGAATAAAATGAAATTATTACCTATTTTTTGTGCTTCAACTGCCTTGAGCTGAAATTTATCAAGAGAAGAGAAAGTTTAAATTACTGAATATAAAATACATATATCAAGAAATTAAAAGATAATATACTAATGGTTTCTGTATATCATTAATAATATATAAACTGGTATGATAAGGTGTAGCAAAATTTTCATTTTCATAAGCATATTCTATGACATGATTTAGGCTAGACTAGAATTAATAACTTTATATAGTACTTAAGCTTGATCAAATCTATTTATTAGATTTATTAATTGATCTTATATCTTATGCAAGCTTCAATCTTTAGCATCTCCTTCCTTTTAAAATTTCAAAAAAAAAAAAAGAAAAGAAAATTAGTTATGCTTTCATCTCTTGTCAACTGCTTTGCACATGTTACATTGGTATCAAATGAAACAAATATTTCATATATATATATATGCTACAAATTATCCATAAATTGCTTTTTTTTCTCTCAAATATTGATGAACAAATACTAAAAAAGACTAAAATCTACTATATATATATATATATATATTTATTTATTTATTTATTTATTTATTTATATTTCTTATATAGCATCACTTGGTATGTAACTATGTATGATCACATATACGCTAATAAGGATGTAGTTGATTATATATTACTTAACTATGTAGTTGATTATATATTACTTAACTAATGCTATCTTAATTAGTTAATTAATAGAATAACCAAAAAAAAAAACCCTAAAAACAGTTAAAGTACCTCATGAATTAGGAGGATACAAAGTATTGCCAAGAGAAGTGTAGCCTTGCAGTTGGCCATTAACTTGAAGGTTTCTTAGGACAGAAAACACCACAAAGCTAGGGAGACGGAGAGAGCTGGATTTGAAGAGGAAGATGTGCAGTAGTGATCTATAGGAAGTGCACGGCCTTTATAGATAAAGGTGGTAATCAATGAACTAGTAGTTGCTTTTACGTGTGCATGCATCATAATAATTAGTTCATGATCTATCTATCCATCTATCTAGCCCATGTCCCAACAAACTTTCCCTATTCTTTTGTTCATCTTTTGCAAAATTTTAGCCACCGATGACCAAGTATATGCGTCTTTCCTTGGTGGTCTGAATATTGGGTTGGGATTAGCTAGGACTAGGATCCACACACACACACACAAAAAGATAATGGGTGTAAAATTATTGTTTTGTTATCAGGCACTAGTAACTTAGAAGTCAGTGTTTATTTGATAATATTGATGGGCAGGATTTCAAAGACAAATTACATGGTTCTGTAATAATGTAGGAATTAAATATCTTTTATATTTTTTATTTATTATTGTATTGATTGTTATCTGGTCAAAGCGAATATTTCGTATGTAAATTTCATTTTATTTTTTCGTATTAATTGTTTTACACTAATTCTTGTTTTTTTTTTTTGTGAAAATTAAATTTAATTTTCAATTAGAACTGAAGTGTATGGCCCCATAAACTCTCTAGATAAATAAAGTTTTGCATTTCATTAACTACTATTTGTTTTGGTGGTAAAGGTGAGTCTATTTAAAATTAAATATTAAAATTTAAATTTCACTAATATAATTTTTATTTATAATACCAAAATATAAATTGCACTTAAAAATAACAATGCAAAATCTCAATAAAATTATTAAAAAAAAGTTTCAAACCATGGTAAACAAAGAGAGAATTGTCAATTGGATTAATTTTTAGAAATATTTTTTGTTTGAGATGATGTCACAAAATATTAATTATTTCTTTGCTATGAGTTTTGTTTTATTAATCACTACATTCATTTTATTGCAAATTTTACTATTATAGATCATCAAACAGAGGTGGTATTGTTTGGTGGATCCAAAAATTTAAATTGAATTTATTTGAAAATTTTAACTATCTGATTGAAAATTAGGGGAGATTTGAAATTGATCATATTTAAAATTGACACAACCTGACTTGTTAATCCGTCAATTTGACCCTACTTTAACTCGATATGAAATTATTTGAATTTATCTTAATTTCATAATTTAGAATAAAAGTAATTTTTTATTAAAAATTCAAAATTATAAATGATTTGATTCAATCTAAAATTTAAAATGATCTGAAAATGGCCTAAATTATTTTCTATATCTTTACTTGATGAATCAATTCTACATACCTAAAAAAATTACTTTAAAATTAATCAAACTTAAAATTGATATGATTCAAGTTCATCCATTATCATGTAACAAGTGATTCAAGGTCCATTCGTCTGCATGAAAAATACATAGGTGCATCGATGTACAAACATATGTCTAATCACTCACAAATTAAAAATCTTTCATATGATAAAAATAAATTGTTATTAATCTAATTACTCATCATAATTTGCCATTCCATTCATTTCATCAATATACTCTAATTATATTAGATTTGTGTATACAGTGTATATAAGACTTTTCTGAAAATTTGTAGCTAGCCGCCAATCTAGGTAACTGTGTTTTCCATGCTTGAGAACAATTAACATTACGTGTGCTTTAATCCACTAATCACCTGTACTACACATTCGTATCAACATCCATGCATGCATATAGCACTCACTTTGTTTTCTTTTGCTGGCAGCTAATAATTTATTAAAGACCTTCTCGTTCAATCTGTCATCTTTTCATGATAATATCACGAGTTAATTTTCATGCATTGCACTAAGCTTTGGCTTAGGACTTTAATGGGTTGAGTTGATGAGCATTAAATATTAATGGTACGTAGGTAGAGTTTGCGTTGCAATTTGCATCTTTGTGGTTTTAGATTGACATTCATGCCTGCAATAGTCACTATATATTGTCGGCTACAGCTTTGAAAGAGTTGGACAGTTTAGCGGCAAAAAATGGGTAATATGTGAATGGGGCTGCACTAAGATACACTGATGTGCTGCCGGTAAATTCCCATTGGGTATGATTGGATTAATTTTAGGTTTTAGGTAAGTTTCAAAAACCACCTAGTTTTGTTAGATGTGAAGGTTAATTTTATTTTACCTTTTTAATAGTGGCTTGAAACCCTTTTTTTTTTTTTGGAATAAAATGAATCATTTATTTATGAAAATAAAGAGTCCATATTAATTGATAGATAAAAAAATATAAAAGTTTATAGCTCTTTGAGCAATTAAATTTAATTTCAATCAAAATTCACAAACTGGTGTTTTTTTTCTTATCAATAAACACACTCTGGTCAGTCGTTATTATTAATTACAGTTCAATTTTAATATCTTTTAATAAATCTAAAGACATGATCATCCGGAAAAAAAAAATTGAAATTTATTGTCTTCAATTGCATCTCTATAACTCAATAATTCTTATAGTAAAATAATAGAAAATATATTAATGCTAATAAATCTATATTAAAATGAACACAGATCGAATCTGAATTCTAAATTTTTAAATTTGGACAAATCTAAATTTATTAAAAATGAAAATAATTTTTTAAAAATTAAGAAAATAATCAACAATAGTCTAAACTGATGTACACGTAGAATGAAAAGAGATATGAGAAAAAGTAAAGAGATAAAAGAATATTAGAGAAGAGTTAAGATAATATTCTGAACTAAAACATAGTTATTACTTATGACTAGAATTTTTATTTTTTAGAACGATGCTTTTTATTTTTTTTAAAAATTACCGTTTATTTCACCCTCTATTATATTATAAACAATTCAACTCTCTATTTTAATTGATTGCGGAAATTATGTATATTACAACAATACTTACAATTTTATTTTTATTAATAAAAATAAAATAAGTCCTTTACACTTGAAAAGTGATTATCTAAGGAGCCAATCTTTTCACTTTTGCACTTGAGGAAATATAAACTACTACAAATTTTTTAACAAAAAGTTACAATAGAAAGAGTATTGGATTTCAGTTGAATATATGTTACTTTCTATTTGAAAAATACAGCTTGAAGAGTTCCATTGGAGATATTCTTGAGAGAGAGAAAAATAAAACCTCTAGCAAGTTTGAGAAATAATACTATATCAAACTTAGTAATTTTATTGTAAAAAAACACTCTAAATAAAATAAAAAGAAATTGTAAAATTGTATTTAAAAATATTATTTTAAAATAAAATCTTTAGTGATATTATTTAAGAGATTTATTTTATCTAAATGAATTATAAATATTATAATTTAGTTTTCTTTTAAAATTACTACTATAATTTTAAGTTTAACAAGACAAAAAATATAATTTTGTATGAATGAAATAGTTCCACCTTAGCCCCAAATTCAGGATTTGAGATATCTATTTGAAATTCCAAGTTGATATTTTTTTAGTCTAAGCAGTTTAGATGAAAATGTCACGTGACAAAAACTAATTTTTTTTTTACAATATTTATAAAATTGGTATCCCATACCAACATAGCTTGTTATGCAATCAATTAAATAATATTTTTTTATTGTATCCACAAATATATAATATTTATTTTTCTCCTTTTCTGAATGGTACAAAAAGCAAATGATTTTTAGATTTGTAATTTTGGTGAGAGTTCTAGTAAAGACTCGTATAGATTTAACTTATTTATCACAACCGCAAATGATTTTTTAGTATGATGGCTAAAAGTGATACCAAAAAGTCTCATGATGTTCTCTTAAGAGATAAAATATTCTCCACTCTCTACTAACGCAATTTATCAAAAACCAATTTATTCTTGAATATAAGGCTAAAATAAACAAGCTCATAGCTAAAAACATTAATAAACTCAATATCAATTAAAGTCATGAATGAAAAGCTTGTAAGAAAGAGAAAAAAGAAATTTGCATAAAAATAAAGAGAATTAATATACAACTTAAAAACTCAAGAAAACTATACAATAACAAGAAGATTGGAGCAAGACATTAAAAACATGAAATAAAAATAATAAAGTAAACCTAAACTAAATGTGAATCAATAAAACAATTGCATAGTTGAGTATTTGTGATAAAGATTATTTCTTTTCAATTAACACTACAAGAAATTTTACTTATTATGTCAAAAAATGTTGTGATGAAATCAGTATTGTCATAATATGTGGCTTTATCATGATAAAATTAAAATCTATTACAATTTTTATGAAATTAATTAACTTGTGATAAAATGAAAATTTGACAAATATTTGTCATAATAAACGAACATAAAAGAAATATAATGACAAAAAAATTTTTGTCACAATATTTTATCATAAAATTATGACGCCAATTTTTTGGCGCTATAAATAATAAGAAACGAATTTTGTCACAATAGTAATTTCATCACTACATTTAATTAGTCGACAAATTAGTATGGAATTATTTTGTCATAATAAATAATTATTTATTGTTATAAAATATTTTGTTACAATATAGAAAGACATCAAATTTTAATGTAAAAATATTTTCATTAAAAGTTTGACACCAAAATAAAAATTAATGAGAAAATAATTTTAGCATAATATTACTTTTGTCACTATATTTAATTATTAAGATATTATTACAAAATTATTTTATCACAATAAATAATTTTTATTCCAAAGTAACTTGTTATAATAAATGAAAAAAATATAAACATATGCTAAATTTTAATATATCAATTTCATTTTTTTTATAGCATTCAATGTTAAACTTAAACCACAAATTAAATATATAAAATTACTTTTCATTAATATAAAAGTTTGTATATTCTTAGAAATGTTAAATAATATAAAATATATCTAATAAATTTTTAATACTAAATTAAAATTTTCTGATATATAAATAAATTATTGATATTCTTATTGTTTGAAGGAAATATTTTGAATTTTTATTAAACTTTAAATTATAAATTGATGAATACTATATTTCATCTCTAAATTTGTAATTGAATAAAATAACTTAATATTTTATATTTTTTTATTGCTTCTTTCTTTTTTAATAATTTTATTTTGAAATATTGATTATGTTGGAGTCGATGAGCACTCTAAATACTACAATTTGATAAAATTAAATGATTTAAAGTCCACACTATGTTAATTAATTAGTTTTTATAGTGATATAAATAACCATGCTTCAAAATTTTTCAATTAAATGTGTTGACTATAAAGAAATTCAAAGATGGGTGACTACTAAAAAACACCTTGATCCACATCCTTCAACGTCAGAGTAGGCTAATTGCTAAAATCGTATGTAGAAGTTATGAGATCAAGTCATAAATTAGAGTGTGTGACATGATATATTATGTTAAAATGGTTATAAATTTTGTAACAAATTTATTTGCCATAAAAAAATTCATTACTATAAATATATTATATTGTGATAAATATATATGTCACAAAAGTGATACACTATTGTGACAATGCAAATTATATTATTGTTAAAATGGTAATGAATTTTGTGACAAATTTATTTACCACAAAAATTTTGTAATCACCATAAGTATATTTCATTGTGATAAATATTTTTGCATAAAAGGTATACGCTACTATAACAAAATATAAATTGTCGCAATATGCATATTGAGACAAAGTTGTTTTGACGAATATGATGACAAATCGATTTTATAACAATATATTTATAGTGACAAATTTAATATGTGTTGTGACAAATTATTTTGTAACACGACTCCAAATTTCTTGTAGTGTAAGGTATTTTTTTTTATGCTTTTTATAATTAGAGGTTAAGAAATAAGAAGGATATTACTCTTTTTCTCATAGAGCCAACACATAACTTTTTTGATATCATAAAATATGCTAGAATATTTTCATCTTTTATGATGTCAATCCTTAGAGCATCATTTTTTAAGCTACCCTCCTCATCTCAAATGACAATATTTTTAATCTTGAAACCTGTTATTGTCATGTCATCTTTTATAAGTCAACATCTTGCTTTCTATAGACACCATTATGATATTAGGTGTATTTCTAAAATATAATTTATATTGAGACTTTCGACTATCAAACCTAAGGTTTGGCTGTCGAAAGTCCTTAACTATTATTAGGGAGCATTTACTGCTTCGATTGTTAAAAGTGTATGTCTTGAAATTTTCAATTGCTAAAAATCTATGGCATGGTTCACCACTTTTTCACCTATAAAGGTCTTCTAAACCTCTTCAAACATTTCCAACCTCAATATCTATGCCTTGGACATTAAAATATCATATCTTAGCTTTAAAAATCCTCCTCAACCTCGGTCAAGAGATTTATTTTATTTAAATGAATTAAAATATATAATTTTATTTTCTTTTAAAATTACTACTATAATTTTAAGTTCAACAAGACAAAAATTATAATTTTGTATAAATGAAATAGTTCCACCTAAGAGCCAAGTTGAGGAATGGAGAGATTTATTTAAAGTTTTCAAGTTGGTGTATTCTTAGTCCAAGCAATTTAGGTGAAAACATCACGTAATAAAAACTTTTTTTTTTTACAATATTTATAAAATTGACATCCAAGATTTTTTCATACTAACATACATAGTTGTCAAAATAGCGAGTTGACTCGTACGATTTTACGATTTTACGAGTCAAAATCATGTGAACGATTTTAATCGTATATAAAATCGGATTTGTGGTAAAATTGGGTGAAATCGAGTTTTGACTCGTTAAAATCGGATGTAAAATCGGGTGTTGACTCATTATTATTTTTTTTAATTTTTCTATCTAATTTTCTCCCTCTGTTTTTATATTATTTCTCCTATATTTTTCTCTAATTTTTCTTCCTTTTTTGTTGTTGGAACGCTTTATTTTCTCTCTTTTTTCTATTTTTTGTTGCTCAATTTTATATTATTGGGACTATACATTAATTGTTCATTGCCAATTGTAATTGACTAATCCTATATGACTGAAAATTGAAATTACTTACTACTATTGGGAAGTAAAGTTTTACACAAAAAA
>CATIWR010164608.1:0-23835 GCA_949677035.1 Omphalea diandra | reverse complement strand
ACTTGGTGTTTAATGCTCACACCTAACACTTATAATTACATAAAGAAGATGAAGAAAATGAGTAGCAAAGATTGAGAGCTTTAATCACTTGTAATAAATTCCTTAGCAACCTTCTTCATGGTTGTTTGGTGGAGTATTTATAGACAAACTTTTCCAAAGAGACGTTGCAGATAATAGCTCATCAAATCTTTGAGACATGCTTGACAGATTTTGCATTAAATGCTTGTCAGGATGAAATCACGGTCGCTACTGCCGTTCACGGTCGCGAAATCCAAATTCTTCAAGGGAAACCCCGTTTATGTCTAACGGCTAGTCCACCTGGCAGCTTCTTATTAGTTCTCTAGAAAAATATAGTCGTTGTCTTTTACCTACTTTTAGAAGTCGCGGTCGCGAGTTTTCTTACACAGGACGTGACAGAGGACGCGAATCCTTCTGCCAAAGTGGTTAACTTTCTTCCACATGGATCGCGGTCACTACCAACAAGATGTCTCCGTGATTTTTGACTTCCAACAGTCTTCTGGGACACTTATCAAGTTGTGGTTATGGACTGCTTCCCTCTTGAGTTACTTTGAAATTTGCGGTCGCGACGAAGGCGTGACTTGCACCACGAATTCGTCTGTGTCATTTTGGCTTCTTCCTTTCCAAGGGTCGCAGCCGAGAATGGCTCTGCGATTTCACCTACTTGAGTTTTGGCCACGTCATAACATGAGTCGCGATCGCTAATCCTAGATTGCGGTCGCGATTTACATGTCACTTTGGAGTTTCTCAACTCCTCTCATTTCTTCTTGAGAGATTGATTCATTTCTGAAAAACAACACTTATTTGAAATATTAGTGATGATCAATCTACTTTGTCAAGATCAAAAGAGGTTTTAAACCTAGGATTAATCATCCTAGTCCAACAGACTAGCCGTTAGTTTTTGGTGGAATTTGGGTATAAATACTCCATCAAACATTAACAAAAGAAAAGGTTAAGAAATTCATTATCAAGAGAAAAAGCTTTCAATGTTTGCTACTCATTTCTTTCAATTTTCTTTGCAAAATTGTTAATTATTGGTGTGAGCATTAAACACCATATTGTAAGGTTGTAGTATGAGCTTGTAAAACACATCGTGATAGGTTGTTGTGTGTGCCTATAAAACACATCGAGATATGTTTTAGTGTGAGCCTTGAAAACACATCGTGATAGATTTTAGTGTGAGCCTTAAAACACTTGTTAAAGGTTTTTGTGTGAGCCTGTAAAACACAAGTTGTAAGGTTTGGTGTGAGCCTAAACACTAAGTTGAGTGTGAGCTTCTAAAACACTAATGATTGCGTGAAATACCTAATTAGTGAATTGGGGAGTGGACATAGGGTTGGTTAATATCTGAACCACTATAAATCGTTTATCTCAATCTTCTCGTTTTTCCTCCTCACTTTTTTATTTTTAGAAATTTTCATACACCAATTCAATCCCCCTTCTTGGTGCCAAGGGCCAACAAAGTGTTTTCTAAGGCTCACACTAAAACATTTCTCAAGTGTTTTCATAGGCTCACACTAAAACCTTTTATAATTGGTGTTTAATACTCACACCAAACAATCACTTGAAGCATAAGGAAGAATTGAAAGAATGAGTAGCAATTTTAAGAGTTTGGTTATAAGTTAATGAATTCTCTTGCATTTACATCTATTTGGTAAAGTGTTTATAGCTCATACCCACCAAAGAGATGTTAGACTATGAAGCTCATCAAATCTTCAAGACATGCAAGGCAGATTATGCATTAATTGCATGACAGGTGAGAGTCGCGATCGCTACTGAAGATTCACAATCGCGACATTCCAATTTCCATACGGGAGCTAAAAATTGCAGTAGAAAACCTAATTTGTGTCTAACGACTAGTCCACGTGTTAGCTCTTCATTGATCCATCAGGAAAATATAGTCGTTGATTTCTAATTGCCCATAAAGTTTAAGGTTTTGATCAGTCCTTGTACAGGATGCGATTAAGACATAAATTCTTCTATTTGAAGGAGAATTTTCATCTTTATGAATCGCAATCGCTACCCACAATGTCACCCTTACGAATTTTGCTCTTCAATGGATACTTGGGACACTTGACATGTTGTGGTTGTGGACTTGGTTCCCTCTTCAGTCACTATGAAAGTTGCGGTCGCGACTAAGATGCGACAATGACCGCAAATTCATTTGTGACTTTAATACTCCCATCTTTGGATGAGTCGCAGCGGTGACGATGCCCGCAAATCCATCTGGCCTAGTTTCACCCTGTCTTGAGCTAAGTCATGGTCACAAATTACAAGTCACTAACCGCAAATTTTGATAAACTTTGCCTTTTTGAAGATTATGAAATCCATCCAACTTCCAATTGAAAGTCTAACTTAATTCTACAAAACAACACTTAATATAAACATTAGAATTGATCAATCTCCTTTGTCAAGATCAAAAGAGGTCCAAGACTTAGGGCTAACCAATCTAGTCCAACAATCTCCCCATTTTTTATTTTGACAATTTAGATTGATCCTAAGGGAAAATAATGCACGAATGTGAAGTTGGAGTGGTAATTTGTTTAATGTATACTTAGAACCTTTAGTATACTTAGAAATTTTAGTGAAGTTTTTTAAGTATGACTTCAAGGCTAAAAAAATTCTAAGTATAATGCTCTTATGCTATTATGCTCCCCCTCAACTAATACTATTATTTTTCTCTCCCTTTTTGATTCATTATAGATTTTATTTCTCCCCCTCTAGCAAGATTAAAAAGAGGGTAGAAGGGAAAAAGATCAGTTGCATAGACAAGTAATCATAAGGAGCAAATGCATAAACAAATTGAAATAAAGCAATCACATAACACAAAATTTCATCAAAGAAATAACTTTTATATATAAATTTATAAACAAGTTTTGTCGGATCACATTTTTGGCATAAAAGAAAGATACAAAAGAGATCCTAAACGAGAAAGTAGGAGAATCATCATCATCTCCAAAAAAGTCTTCATTATCACCAAGATCTTCACCTTCAGCCTCATCTCCATCCTCCACTTGATCAATGCCTTATTCTTCGTAAGTATCATTAAACTTAGTGAAGTCCGAAAGATGGCAAGGAGGGACTCCCAACTTCTCATGCAATTCTACCATATCACTATGAAGATGAGAGAGGCACAAAAATCTCCTTTTCATCATCCTCATCAACTTATCCAGTTTGTTGTTGACGGTAACAAGTGAGAGTTTAACCTTAGGCTTTGGTTGAGGAGGGATGGATGGAGCTCCTTCTTCAATAATTAGTCTCTTCCTTTTTTAGGCTTGGGAAGTTTCTATCTTTTTAGCATCAATTGCACCCAAAGTGTAGGCATAAGTGTTTGGGTGAATTGCTTTGGTGTTGATGAGATAAGTGAGATCAAGAAATTTCGTGATGTTAGAAGTTTCTTAGTGAGGAACTTTTCGTTATCCTCATTAAGAGCTCCTACATATCAATATATGGTTGTGATGTAGGATGGAAGAAGGAATTGGCTTTTAGGCTTGGTGGTCATGTAGATTAATTGATCCATAAAATACCTACTAGTTTGGATTGGTTTATTCTTGACAAGGCAGAAAAAAAATGCTAAGTCCTTTTATGATGCTTTTTCATTTCCATCACCTCTAGCATTAATAGAGAAGGTGATGATATGATGAAGTATCCAAAGTGGTAAGGTTTTAATGTGTTTGGCCAAGGAGATTATAGGGTCGTGTTTAGTTTTGATTGAGATTTTTTACCAAAACTCGGAGTAAATAACGTCAAGTGCGGAGATGATGAAAGGTATGTGTTCTCCGACTTGAAGGTTGAAAAGTGAGGAAAGTTGGTCGAAAGTAATGAAATAGGGGTCACCAAAAGCTTAAAAAACTAACTCGTATTGGCCCGCTAGGGAATCTGCTTTGCAATTGAGTTGTACCATGCACATGAATTCTCGAACCACTTCTTCACAGTCGAGTTCATCCCTAAAGATAAACTCAATCTAGCCCAAATTTGAGAGGAATGCATGAATTTCATCGTTAAGCCCAAGCGTCTCTAACAGGAAAGTTGAAGGGATTTTGTTGAGGAGGATTGTTTTGGAGGAGTTTGCTTTGTAGCAGTCTTTCTCCTCTTTAGTAATACCCTTCATAAGGTTAAGAGTAGAAGGGATAAAAGGTTGAGCAATGGCATTGCCTTTGTCTGCTCTGGATATTTTCGTGGGAGCCATGGGAGGAGTTTGAGAGATTTTGAAAGGATGAGAGAATTTTGAGAGAGAGAGAATTTGATGTTGGAAGTGAAGTGAGGATGTTACTGTTTTAAGGGGTATTTATAGCCATTTGGGATCTCTATAAATGGCTAGAAATGGCTAGAAATGCATTGATGAAGAGTTGGTAATGGTTGGCAGTCAAATCACTACTAATACACAATCACATGCTTCAACAGGAAGGCCCTGGTTCACATTGGAAGATATCAGCTCGGATATGTACAGGGATTGTTTTGAACAATTTAGGGCTTGGATTGAAGAAGAAGAAAATAGGGGAATAATAGTAATATTGAAGACTATTGGCTTTAGGAACTTAGAAACTCATAACGAGAGAAATGATTGATATATAATTATTGGAGACTAATCTTTTACAGATGGAAAACTCTTGCACAGATACTATTCCTTCTTCTTCAACCTCTCAACTAACTACAACTTCACTTTCTATTTCTATTCCTCCTTTTCCTTCATTTAGAAAAACTACTTCCTCTAAAATAGACTACTTATATGAGCTTAGTTATCTTCTTGAAAATCAAAAAATCTAAGATACACATCTTCCTTTCCTAAACCCTTATGATGCTTTCCAAAAGAACAAAGCTTTTTAGACTTGTTCAATCAAATCCCTCATTAGACAAACACCTAAACCTATAAAAGAATATGTCCAATCTTTCAGCTTTGATCAATGTTCTATCCCAGCCACGGGAAAAGAATAGTTTGTTACTCTGGAAATTCCTCCAGAGTTCATTCAATAATGGATATCACAGGGATATACTCATATCCATTTTGGAGCTATCCGTATAGCAGTCAGCTATCACGGCAGAAAAGGTTTGCAAGGCTTGCCTTGCTTGATAATAGATATCTGGAGTATCAACATGTTGTAATTGCGACAGTGGAAACATCTCTAAATGCAGGAACTGTGATGTTTACTTTTTATCCCAATTATAATTCATCCTTTAAAGATCCTCATGTTTTAAGTGCTTTAAAGGTACAACTCTAGATAACCGAAGCACCTCAAGTTGTTTCTGTGATGACGGCTACTCTTCACTATCAGATGATCCACAGGATCCAAAATCATTCAATAGATCTGTCTCTTCCATATGAAAATGAGGCCCTATTGATCATGGCAAACACCAATAATGCTCCAACATGCATTCATATTCCTCGACAAATCACGAGGAATGAACTTCTCCAGTTGCTACCAGAGGCATGGGTTACTAGTTATGAGCAGATGCGTCAAAGTACCTAACCAGTTCAATCTACTGAACCAGTATACTCCCGTAAAGCTGATGGTACTGTAGAAACCAAGTTCACACGAACTCCACCCGCAACAGCAGAAGGTGGTGTCTTTACAACTCAGTTCATGATGACTCTTTATTCTCCAGAAAAAGACATGCTAGTTGTTTATTTTGAGAACAATGGAAATCCTGTCTATCCATATGAATGTGATGGGTACTGTTTTTGGGATGAGTACCATTGTGATGCTTGTATTTATGGTTTTGATGAAGAAGATGAACCAAAAAGAAGAAAGGGAAAAGGATGTTTGGAGTACTCTATGAGAAAGAGGTTTGAGGATGACGATCCTTCTGTAGGATTACTGGGAGAACCTTCAGGTAAATATGACTACCTTGTTAACTATGGTCCTACTCCCAAACATTTAAACCTCAACCGAAAGAAACTATCCACAAAACACCACAAAACCAAAAACCCTTTCCTTACTCAACACAAGTTCAAAAATGGCTACCTAAAATACCTCAACCTAAATAGATTCCACAACTTTATATGTTTCAGCCTACAGAAAAAGACTTTCTACCTTTAGCTGACACAGTAAACCAAAATACCAGAGTCAGGACCATGGCAGTTATAAAAGATCCCACAGGAGTTAATCCTAAAGGTCAACTTTTAGTGTTGCTCCAGCAGAAGCAGTTCTAAACTGGCAGTCTACCAATGCTCAGGTTCATAATCGGATTCTAAAATCTATAGAATCTAAGGTAGACCATGTTTCTCAACAAGTTGATCATGTAGAAACTTGACTCACTCAGCATGAAAGAGCAGTTCATGAATTGATGATTCAACTTCAAGCACAAGTAGAGGAGAAACACAAAGAAGTGATGCACATGATATCTCAAAGGGCTCAATCTGAAGAAATAAGAAGAAAAGCAGTAGAGATTCAAAAACTCAAATCTCAATTAGAAAGAATTGAGAAGGACTTTGCTTTTAAGTCCTCCAAACCTAAATACCAAGATCCCTTTGACATTCCTCTGCCAAAAGCCCCACCTGCCAAACCTCCTTCCCTCCACATACCAACCATAACCGAATTAGAACACCATGGCCTAGCTTCAGATTTGTTTCACAAAAAACTCAAAGCAGGCAAATTTCCTATACATCTAGCTCCTAAACCGAAAGATTCCTCAATGCATACTGCTACTTCCACTGAGTCAATCAAAACTCCATCCAAGCCAACAAATCCATTAGAAAGCCAAATGATGAACCCTATAGAATCCTATCTTAGGGATTCTTCTTCCATTCCATCATTTTCTATGGTTAATTCAAAGTCAGAGAAGCTTTTTAGATCTTATGAATCTGAATTAGAAGCAGATACTGAATATGATATGACTTCTGATGATGAAATTCCTGCTCAATTTATGGCAGATCCCCCTCATGCTCCATCTTATACAGTGGAGACTCCAGAAGAAGCAATGGAAACTGATGCTAACATTCCTAATACATAATCACATGCTTCAACAGGAGGGCCTTGGTTCACATTGGAAGATATCAGCCCGGATATGTACAGGGATCGTTTTCAACAATTTAGGGATTGGATTGATATGCAGATGAAGAAACCTGGTATGGTGATGAGAACAGTTCTTGAAGAATTTGTTACCAGGATGACCGAAAGATTTCAAGATTGGTATACAGCTCTAAATGAATATTCAAAGCTTACTTTGGTACAAAGTGTAGAAGCTGCAAAATTCTTGGGAATATTGTATGCAGAATTTAGAGGAAAAATTCATAAAGGAAATGATATCCAAAGGCGAGAATATTTTCAAATGAAGTGTTGTTCATTACTGAAGAAAGACCTTGATCTTCATTACCAACGAATGGCCAAGAAATTTTATCAGTTAAGTGGTTGGGCAAGTCCAGACTTAAAAGAAGCATTTATTACTTATTTACCAGAATTAACTACTACAATTCATCAGATAATGAGGCAGAAGGAAAAATCCCTTAGTGATCTTTCATTTGGGGAAATCTATCAAATAATGCTTTGAGGGCTTGAAAAATTATGTAATGAAAGAAAGGTCATCACTTAAATGCTTGACAGATAAAAGAATTCCTCTTTGAAGAAATCTTGCAGAAGAAAAGATCTCATGATTAAGTGCAATGGAGATAAAAGCACTTGTGTCTGTCCCAGCAAAAAGAAGAAGCACTTCTTAAGAATGAAAGCAAAAAGCTTTGGTTCTAAGAAAAAGAAATGGAGATACTTTCGCAGAAAGAAATACAGAGGAAAAAGAAAATCAACAAGATGTTATATCTGTGGATAAAAGGGGCATTTGGCTAAACAATGTCCTAACAAGCCTCAAAAGGCCTCAAAAGGCATCAAAGATGATCCAACATATCCAAATCTCTTCTGCTATAGATTTGGACAATGCAGACATAGAATCCTTATTCTCCATTGATGATGAACCAACAGAGGAAATAGCTTTTTCCATTTAAGACTTCTCCTTTGATGAAGATGAACCAGAATATACAGGAAATTATGGGATCACTCCTGTTGATCTTGCTTCTATAACTCCTGTTGAACTAGCCTCTGCAAAAGAATTACAATTTGAAGTAGACCATCCTGTTCCTCTATCCTTTGTACAGATATTTTTGAAACCTTTTGCAAAGCCCATAAAGGCAGTTGCTTTTATTGACACGGGAGCCCATATATCAGTTATGAGCCCAAAGGTCTTACCTGCCCGATATTGGAGTCCATAAAAGAAATACTTTTGGGCCGCCAATGGAGCCATATTTCATACGGGCCTTATTACTACAAAGTCTGTTACTGTTCAATTATTCCCGGGCTGCAAGATCTATGCGAAATTTCTTGGGTCAACTTTGCCAGATAAGGATTTAGTTGTGGGATTCAATTTATACTGGAAATTGGCTAAATTAAGGATTCTTCCCATAGGCTTAAAGTTCAGAAGTTATTTCTAGCCTTATACTACAACTACATCACTGTTCCTACTAGAGCACAGTCTGGCCCAATTTTCACCAGCCATAACCTAAAAAATCCAAACACTAAAAGACTTGTGTTGTGCAGAAAACTAAACAGAATTCCTATCCAAAAACTCAAATCCTTTGTGGACTAATCCAGCCTTTTTCATATCCTTACCCTTCAAACTCAATGAGGATATCAATCCAACAAAGGCAACACATCCTGGCATGAATCCTGATGATCAAGTGCTAGCATATCAGGAATGTTCACAGTTATTGGCCCATGGGCTTATTGAGCCAACAAACTCAGAATGGGCCTGTCAGGCCTTTTATGTCAACAAAAGATCAAAACAAGTTCGTGGAAAGAAACAACTTGTTATTGACTATCAGCCTTTAAACCACTTCCTTCGAGATGATAAATTTCCATTACCAAAAATTTCCTCACTGTTTGTTCATTTGTCATAGGGAAAAATATTTTCAAAATTTGATTTAAAGGCAGGTTTTTGGCAATTTGAAATTATACCAGAAGACAGGCACAAAATGACATTTTGTTTACCCAATAGGCATTATCAATGAACAGTCATGTCGTTTGGATTAAAAACAGCACCATCTCTATTCCAGAAGGCAATGGTCAAAGTCTATAAGCCCTTCCTTGACAGTGCATTGGTTTACATAGACGACATACTATTGTTTTCACCAGATGAAGATTCCCATATCTAGTTATTGACAAAGTTCATCAATCTCACATAATAATATGGGATAATGCTATCTCCTACAAAATTAAAATGGCAGAAAAGGAGATAGAATTCTTAGAGATGAAAATTAAAGATGGCTAGTATCAGCTTGGTCCACACATAGCTGCTGAGCTGTTAAAGTTTCCATATGAGAATCTCATAAAAAAGCAAATCTAACAAATTCTTGGAATTGCTAATTACCTACGCAGCTTTGTTCCCCACTACGCAAAACATGCCAAGCCACTACAGCTCATGCTTAAAAAGAATCCTCCACAGTGGAATCCTAGTCAGACACAAGCTGTCAAAACACTGAAGCGTGAACTACAACAGTTACCACCACTGCAGATTCCTTCTAGTGGAAAGAGACTATTGCAGACAGACGCTAGTGACACTCACTGGGGAGCTATCTTGTTGAAAGAAAAAGATGGAAAGAAGCGAATCTATTCACATGCTAGTGGGACCTTCAAGGATTCAGAGCAGCACTATCACTCAACATTCAAAGAAATCTTGATCATCATATATGGCATCAAGAAATTTGAATTTCATCTTATCGGTCATAGATTTACAGTACTAATGGATTGTTCATCCTTTCCTATGATCCTTGAAGAAAAAAAGACGGTGCCTAATCCACAATTGCTGAGGTGGAAGGATTGGTTTAGCAAGTACTCGTTCGAGGTAAAGCATATAAAGGGGATTCGAACCTTATCCCATATTTATTATCCAAACCTCGTAGTATTTCCTTCATTCACCAATCTTACCAAATAGCACCCATGGCTTCTTCATCTTCCTCACCATCTTCAGCCACAACAATGTCAACCTCATCTGAGTCCTCTATAACACAACCACCCAAGTTCAAGTCCTCTTATCTTAGGATTGGAGTTCCTTCTGAAGTTCAATTGCCTATCACCTACTCTCAAATATCCTTTGTGGCTTTTAAACAAATCTTTAAATACCAGACCACCCTCATACAAACCTTTGGTCTTACATTCATGGAAATGTTAGGATTCCATCTTTTCTATCCCTTCCTCAAGGTCTATACTTTTATGGACTTTGCTGCTATACCTGGAAGTGGGTGGATATGGCCTAAGGAAATGCTCATTTTCTTATGGTATTTTTGTCACCTTTATACTATTGCTATAGAGGTAAGGCCATTACATTTCAGTCAATATATGTGCAAGCTCAAAAGAGGTGTCTATCAGAATCCACACATAATCACTTTCCTTGAGTGGTTCTCTCTTATAGACAAGTGGAATGATATGATGAAAGCAAGGATCTCTTACAGTTCTCATCAGATAGCATTAAATAAAAGGGTGACCTATACAGTCCATAGACCATGTCTGGTTGGTCTTTCTGGAATGACTCCAAGAGCATTAGGATGTCTCTATTACTATGGAGAAATTCATTTTCATTATGGACAGATGCCCTTGATCATCATGAACAATTCAGAGAATTCCAACGCTATATGTTTGAGAGGAATAAGACTATTCCTAAAGAGATCTGGCCTACTTTAGCAGAGGATGCACCATGGGATATTCTTCCACGAAAATACAAAAATGAGCTTATAGCAAGATGTCAATAATAGGAGTTCTTCCATGAAAAAACTCTTAAGCCAGTAGACCATAGATTCCTTGACCAAGACTCACAGGATCCAAATGAACTAGAAGATCTTTATCTCAAATATGGAGACCTCGTGCAGCATCTACTAAAGGAAGAAGATGAAAAGAATTAGGCCCAAGTGGATGAGGACAATTATGAGATGGTCCCTACTCCTTAAGCCAATCTATTGCAGATAAGAATCTATTTTACCAAAAGTCTTGAGTAATCACTCTCACTTTTGTCTCCCACTAATCCAAAAGTATTAAGTGTGGCTTTTCATTATTTTGTCTTGAAGTATTGAGTGAGCTAGCTTTTTTGTTTGTTTGTATAGCTATCTACTTTCTTTTGTAAAATAATAGATTGTACTGTAGGCCATGACAGCTGGCCATTGAAGTTTGTTTGTTTCCCTCTCCTCCTATCTATATAAGGAGAGGTTTTCTTCATTGTAAGATAAGCTTGAAAAGAAATAAACATTCTCTTATTAAACATTTCTCTCATTATGAGTTTCTAAGTTCTTAAAGCCAATAGTCTTCAATATTACTATCATCCCCCTATTTTCTTCTTCTTCTCATCTCATCTTTGATGTCTTTAATCTTTCATCTCTGTTATGCTAAAAAGACTATGGAAGCTTAGTGGTGGGCATATCAGAAGGACTATGGAGCACTGTGTGAGGACTAAAGTCGGAGGACTGTTGTAAGGTGGCGAGGAAGCTTGAAGAAAGTAATAGTCATACAGTACTGACCTCTCATACGACTTTTTAGTCTGTTGATGTTGATCATAGTCATATTGATGCCCAAAACTAATATTATGTAACTTTCAATTATGAAAATTTCCTGAATTCAGGAATCTCTATCATGGTCATAGCTGCATAGTAGGGGTGGTCACTGATTTCAGGAATCTCTATCCATAGTCATAGTTGTATAGCAGGGGTGGTCACTGATGGTATCAGAGCCTGGTTCTTCTTTTCTTTTCCAAGGGTGATTGATATATAATTATTGGAGACTAACGGCTATCTTCTACATATGGAAAACTCTTGCACAGATATTGTTCCTTCTTCTTCAACCTTTCAACCAACTACAACTTCACTTTCTGTTTCTATTCCTCCTTCTCCTTCATTTAGAAAAACTACTTCCTCTAAAATAGACTACTTAGATGAACTTAGTTATTTTCCTGAAAATCAAAAAATCCACACATCTTCCTTTCCTAAACCCTTATGATGCTTTCCAAAAGAACAAAGCTTCTTGGACTCGTTCAATCAAATCCCCTATTAGACAAACACCTAAACTTATAAAAGAATATGTCCAATCTTCCAACTTTGATCAATGTTCTATCCCAGCCATGGGAAAAGAACAGTTTGTTACTTAGGAAATTCCTCCAGAGTTCATTCAACAATGGATATCATAAGGATATACTCATATCCATTTTGGAGCTATCCGTATAACAGTCAGCTATCACGACAAAAAAGGTTTGCCAGTCTTTGCAAGGCTTGCCTTGCTTGATAATAGATATCTAGAGTATCAATATGCTATAATTGGGACAGTGGAAACATCTCTAAATGCAGGAACTGTGATGTTTACTTTTTATCCCAATTATAATTTATCCTTTAAAGATCCTCATGTTTTAAGTGCTTTAAAGGTATAACTCCAGATAACCAGAGCACCTCAAGTCGTTTCTACAATGACAGCTACTCTTCACTATCAGATGATCTACAGGATCCAGAATCATTCAATAGATCTGTCTTTTCCTCATGAAAATGAGGCCCTGTTGATCATGGAAAACACCAATAATGCTCCAACATGCATTCATATTCCTCGAAAAATCACGAGGAATGAACTTCTCCAGTTGCTACCAGAGGCATGGGATACTAGTTATGAGCAGATGCATCAAAGTACCCAACCAGTTCAATCTACTGAACCAGTGTACTCCTGTAGAGCCGACAGTACTGTAGAAACCAAGTTCACACAAACTCCACCCGCAACAGCAGAAGGCGATGTCTTTACAACTCAGTTCATGATGACTCCTTATTCTCCAGAAAAAGACATGCCAGTTGTTTATTTTGAGAACAATGGAAATCCTGTCTATCCATATGAACGTGATGGGTACTATTTTTGGGATGAGTGCCAATGTGATGCTTGTATTTATGGTTCTAATGAAGAAGACGAACCAAAAAGAAGAAAGGGAAAAGGATGTTTGGAGTACTCTATGAGAAAGAGGTTTGAGGATGACGATCCTTCTGTAGGATTACTAGGAGAACCTTCGGGCAAATATGACTAACCTGTTAACTACGGTCCTATTCCCCAAACATTTAAACCTCAATCGAAAGAAACTATCCACAAAACACCATAAAACTAAAAACCCTTTCCTTGCTCAACACAAGTTCAAAAATGGCTACCTAAAATACCTCAACCCAAACAGATTTCATAACTTTGTATGTTTCAGCCTACAGAAGAAGACTTCCCACCTTTAGCTGACACAGTAAACCAAAATACCAGAGTCAGGACCATGGCAGTTATAAAAAATCCCACAAGAGTTAATCTTGAAGGTCAACCTTTAAGTGTTGCTCCAGCAGAAGCAGTTCTAAACTGGCAGTCTACCAATGCTCAGGTTCATAATCAGATTCTAAAATCTATAGAATCTAAGGTAGACCATGTTTCTCAACAAGTTGATCATGTAGAAACTCGACTCACTCAGCATGAAAGAGCAATTCATGAATTGATGATTCAGCTTCAAGCACAAGTAGAGGAGAAACACAAAGAAGTGATGCACATGATATCTCAAAGGGCTCAATTTGAAGAAATAAGAAGAAAATCAGTAGAGATTCAGAAACTCAAATCTCAATTAGAAAGAATTGAGAAGGACTTTGCTTTTGAGGCCTCCAAACATAAATACCAAGATCCCTTTGACATTCCTCTGCCAAAAGCCCCACCTGCCAAACCTCCTTCTCTCCACATACCAACCACAACCGAATTAGAACACCATGGCCTAGCTACAGATTTGATTCACAAAAAACTCATAGCAGGCAAATTTCCTATACATCCAGCTCCTAAACCTAAAAATTCCTCAATGCATACTGCTACTTCCACTGAGTCAGTCAAAACTCCATCCAAGCCAACAAATCCACTTGAAAGCCAAATGATGAACCCTATAGAATCCTATCTTGGGGATTCTTCTTCCATTCCATCATTTTCTATGGTTAATTCAAAGTCAGGGGAGCTTTCTACATCTTCTGAATCTGAATTAGAAGCAAATATTGAATATGATACGACTTCTAATGATGAAATTCCTGCTCAATTTATGGCAGATCCCCCTCCTGCTCCATCTTATACAGTGGAGACTCTAGAAGAAATAATGGAAACTGATGCTAACACTCCTAATACACAATCACATGCTTCAACAGGAGGGCCTTGGTTCACATTGGAAGATATCAGCCCGGATATGTACAGGGATCATTTTTAACAATTTAGGGCTTGGATTGATACGCAGATGAAGAAACCTGGTATGGTGATGAGAACAGTTCTTGAAGAATTTGTTACCAGGATGACCGAAAGATTCCAAGATTGGTATACAGCTCTAGATGAATATTCAAAGGTCACTTTGACTCAAAGTGTAGGAGCTGCAGAATTCTAAGGAACATTGTATGCAAAATTTGAAGGAAAAATTCAAAAAGGAAATGATATCCAAAGGCGAGAATATTTTCAAATGAAGTGTTGTTCATTACTGAAGAAAGGCCTTGATCTTCATTACCAACAAATGGCCAAGAAATTTTATTTGTTAAGTGGTTGGGCAAGTCCAGACTTGAAAGGAGCATTTATTACTTTATATATATATATATATATATATATAAGTAATTAGGTATATAGAAGTAAAAGAGATACTTGGGACTAACATGGAGGTTCCTATTAAGGAAAAAGTTCATTGAATGACTTGCACGAAAGTTCCATATGGAGAATTATCTATGTGTCTATGAAAATCTCTTATAAGAGTTATGTAAGTGATCTTTATCACTTTAGATCACTATAACATCTTATCATGGGAATATTGTGCTTTGATTTATAACTTCAATTGTCTTAGCAATGGATTGCACATAAGGCATATTTTGGGTATATTGCACATAAGATATATTAGAGATATCTTACCTATTCTTATTCAATATTAGCTTGAAAATCCTTGCAAGGTTTGATGGATGAGTAAAAAAATGTCTTCAGTTTCATCATTAATGTTAATGATTAATAGTGAGAAATAATAAATAACAAACAATATAGTGGAGACACTAATCCATCCTCTATGTTTGATTGGATATCATACAATAAAATGATTGAATTATACTAATAAACTTCCTCCCAAAGGTTATTAAGCCACCTTGATCATTCCTAATAACTGAATGGTCATGATATGCACCTAGAGTGTTAATCATGATCTTTAAATATGAATTACTTAACTTAGGAATTAATAATGAATTAAATTAGATTTAATTCATCATTTTCTAAAATTATTGATTTAGAAAGTTATGCCTAATAGGTCATACAATACGGTATAAAGAGAACTAATATAAGATTAAGTAAGAGATACTTAATTGGTAGTTTCTTATACTTATTTAGGACTTAATTATAAGCATTAAATAAGTTTGGAGTCTAAGCTTATTGAAGGTTGCTTATGCTAATAAGATGAAGATTAAGAGATGTCTTTTATATAAGAACATAAGGGTAAGCCAAAGATAGATATAGAAAGACAAAATTCTAAATTTTGGCTACACCAAAGTAAGCTAGGTTTTCTCCTTATGTTTTTCAAACAAGAAAGATAAATAACTCATCCTTTCTTTTCCCTTTATGATTTCTAGCAGCTTAGCCATCCTTTATCCTCTCTCTCTCTCTCTTAAATAGTTTAAGAGGTTTTTCATTATTTTTATGTGGATTACTATTAGAGATTGGACTCTAAAAGGTTTGAGGATAATTATGGTTTGCTATAACCCAAACATGAGGAACATCATTTTATCTTAGAGGATTCAACATTATAGGTATTTTTCAAGATTTTTAATCTATTTTATTGCAATTTGTTAGACATTCATATGATCTTCAAATGAAAATCAACCAAAAATTTTAAATTATCATTCATTGTGCATGTAACTTAGATTATCTTGGTGTAAGATTTTCCATAATGGTATCAGAGCCTTTATTAATGTGTAATGATGGCTTTTTGCTCATATGATTAAAGATTTTAATATGGATTAGTTTTATGCTATAATTTAATGATTCAAACTCGATTAAGATTTTGCCAAATTGTTATGATAAACTAAACTTAGATGAGATTATCTACTATTAGTTGATTTTGTATTCCGTCCTTAAGCAATTTATATGGTTGCATGGGATGCATGAATGTGATTTACTAGGTGGGCCAAAACCCTAAGTTACTAAAATTATGAATTAAATTCTTGAATTTATGACATTCATGGTTCTTTTAAATTTAGTTTATAAAATTAGTTGTAAAACCTAAAATTATGAATTCTAAGATGCATGATCACCTTAATTGTTAGGATTTTATTCATATTTTTACAATATTATTATGTGGTTACATAAACGTTCCTCAAATTCTAAAATTAGTTTTAATCGGTAAAGACCTAACTGTAGTTATTGCTTAGAATTTTCTCAATCAAAATATGTTTCCTTACAAAACTAGTTGTCTTAAGCTTGATAGTTATCTAGGCTTTAATGGATGGTTTTATGCTATTTACAATTCTTAAAAAACACCTTTAATTTAATTGAAAAGCTTTAAGAATTATGCCCAAGACATGAAAATCACACCATGAATAAGCATAGGTGCAACTTGAGATACTAGGTCACCCTTAGATGAAGGCCAAGCTCTGGTGGTGTTCAAGCCCTACAAAATAACTTAGCAACAAATTTTTTCCTTGCTAAACTTAACAAATCCACTGTTAATTTTGATTAGCAACATATTTATTCCATTTGTATTTCACTTGCTAAAAGAATTAACAACAGACTAAAATATGTTGCTAAATTAATAATGGATTTTGTTCATGATAACTTAGCAATGGATTTTAGTCTATTGCTAATTTAGCAATGGATTTCAATTCATAGCTAATTTACCAAAAAATTTCAATTTAAAGCTAAATTAGTAAAATTGTAGTTCATTGCTAATTTAGCAACATATTTTGATTATGTTGCTAATTTGACATCAGATTGAAATTTTATTGCTAATCCCTTACTAAATTTACAAATTAAAATTATTAACCCATTGTTAAATATTTCATAGCTAGTGACCAATAATATAATTTACTTTTTATAATAATTCATAACTAATTATTATTGAATAGAATCCATACAAAAGTATTGGGAGATAAAAAGAAAAAAAAAGATAATCTATACATAAAACATAAGTATAATCCATACATAAGGCATAAGTGCATAAAAAAGAAATGCAATATATAATTTTCTCAGATCTTCTACAGTGTCAGAGTCATTTGCAGGAGGATCTAAAGTCTCTTACTGAGGAGTTGTACTTTTAGAGGGATAGCTAACTCTTCATGCATCTGTCTCATCTGGTTTTGCATAAACCTTATTTGTTGTTGCATCTATGTTTGTTGCTACTCCATCTATGACTATTATGTAGTAACTGTGTCCCTTAAGCAATGAAGCTTATCCTCTAAGGCATCTTGTTATACAGGAGATATTATAATAGATGAGCTAACAACAGAGTAAGAGTATTATGAAGGCGCCTAAGATCCGAAGCTATAAACTCGTTGCATTGAATTCAAGAAAGTTTCTCTATCAAAATGGATGCCCAAAACTAATTATTGTCTTGTCCTCATATTGATGAACAAGTTTATCTAATGAGGTTCAATGTTAATCCTAGATACCTTATTATTTCTTACTTTTATCGTAGTTTAGTTTTTAAAATTGTAAATTTTGAATGTTGTTTATTCCTTAAGAACATTTGAAAGATTTCTTAGTAAATTTGACAATGGAAATAAAAATTTTGTTGAAAAAAAATTTATCAAGAAAAACATGTGTTTATTCCTTAATACAAAATTTATTAAGAAAAATTTCTTAGTGACTACTTCTTAATTCTAATAAAAATATGCCCATGTATAGACTTAATATTAACTAAAAACACTTGATAAATTTAGAGATATTTTAATTAATAAAAAACTTAACATTAATAATATCCCATTATTAAACAAATTTTAGCATTATTATATAGCAAATTAATTTATATAATTACACAAAATAGTTATATAATTTTATCACTTTATTTTCATTATTATACATTTTATATTAAATTAAAAAATATATAAATGCACCTTATGAGTACATATTGACTTGAGGAGATGTTGCATTTTCGTTTCTTTAATATTGTTGTTTATTGCAATAAAGTGGTACCACAAGTTAGCTTTTATGAAACATGTAAAAAAATCACAAAACTATCAAAAATTCAACAAATGATACATATATTTGAGTACATGATTAGGAATGTCAAAAACAAAATATAAACATAAAAAATAAAAGAATCTTAAGCACAAATTATATTGCAAATTCATACATGTGCTTATATATAAAACTAGTTCAATCATGATGAGGTGTGCTAGGAATATAATAGCTTGAGAATATGACAAGTGAATTTTTTCCACACATGGTGATTGAGGTGAGATAAGATTTTCAAAGCCTTACAGTAGAAGGGAACACACAATTATGATTACCTTTTCCCATAGAGATATTATTAAAAAAAGTCTACCAATCTTTCGTTATTTTTTGCCAAAATAGCTTTTACTTCTCATTGCTTGTTAGGATTTGCAACAAAGACCTACATAAAAACCAAGAGACTTGAATATCTAAATGAGAACTGTAAATGAAAATTTATATTGCAAACTCATGTTTAATTAGCTAAGTTAAATATAAAGAATCCTCAATTTAAAGTACAAGAGATTGTGTAATAATTCTAAACAACGACCATAATCAATCATGAGCCAAACATTTGTGCTTAAATAAATTGCTTAACAATCAATTCCATCATATCATCATAAAAAGGCACATCAAAATTATTTTCCTTTTTTTACTGATGGTCCAAACTTTGGGCATCATACATCCATTAAGATTCAATCTTCTTTTCATGGAAATCTTGTAGAGTATTTGGTGGAACAAGCCTAAATAGCAATCATAGTTTTCCAATTCTAGTAGAAATACATTAAAAAAAATCCTAAAGATTCAGTTTAGCCATCAGTAGTGTTGAAACTCTAGAATACAAAATAGGTGTTATAAGGTTAGTAATTTTGTATCCAAATATTCGATTTGTAATGAAAAGGAGGTTTTACTAAAAAATTCACAAGTTTTGAACTTAAACTACTAGAATGTAGCATAGATCTAAATAAAAGCTAGAAGAAAAAAAAAAATCTAATACCTCTTTGAAGATTACCAAAATATACACTTTTCAATGTTAATATTGTAGTATTACATGATTGTCATAATATCCATTTTGCATTATAAAACAAACTATAGTAACTTCTAAAATGGGATTGTAGAATTTGTTAAGCAAATTCACCATAGTATCACTTTGACCCGATTTATTATATTAAAGGGTTTGCATTATTTCTTTTGTTTGGTTTCCCATTTTCTTATAGACTTTTGTGATTGATATAGGTTATTAATTATCCAAAATTTTTGCACTTGTAACTCCTGCAAATAGTTAACTTTTTCCTCCAAGTTAATAGATTAAGTAATGAATTTATAATTGATTTTTATAAAATTCTATGAAATTATATGAAATTCATTTTTATCAAACAAATAAGACAAATTCTGAACAAATATTGCAAAGGAACAAATCGAGGGTCACTCTTATGCAACATATGAAAACAATCAACCTATAATAATATTAAATTGGATTAAATAACTACCATGACCATATGTTACCAAATAGAACTCTACAAGTAGGCACTTGAAATTGATATTATAGCTGCATGTTAAAAGTGTAGAAACTTTTATCCTTTTCTAAAAAAACCATTTATAAAAAGAGTTTTGTGTGTGTGTGTGTGTGTGTGTGTGTGTGAGAGAGAGAGAGAGAGAGAGAGAGAGAGAGTTTGTAATTTATGTTTAATAGAAAGAAATTAACATCCCTAAATAGGTAACTAGCTATCCACATATTTGTTGATAAAATAATTTACAACAAATGCGAATAATTTGTTAGCAATCAATGATAGTGTAGATGTTTTAAAAAGGTATATTCATTAAAAAGAAAAAGTTAATATCATGATAAGTAGGACTGAGTCCAATCTCATAGCTTTAATAAGCAATAAGACAATATCCTAAAGAATAATTAAAAAAAAACAAATTAGCATTAGCACACTAACAAATTGCAAACATTTAATTAATAGAGAATATTGAAATGACTAAAAATAGCTAACTAACTGAATTATTGGAAACAACAATTCCTATAATTAAAATATGATTTATCTAATGCAAATAACAACACTTACCACACATTCTACTAACTTCGCTAATAGTTATTGGATGAAGCCATTACATCTCAATACCTAACACAACAAATTAATTTTGATTTGCTATCAAATTCACAAGCAAACAAATGGAAAGATTCGAGGAATGGGCAAATGTGATAGAGAAGTTTGAGAGGGGAACGATAACGCAACAGAGAAGGATGTTGCAAAAAGGTAGAAGATTATGAGGTAGCAGTGACAACAACCATAGGTTATGTTATAGGGACATGCAAAGATGAAAGCAAGTTTGACCAAGAGAAGCAAGGACAAATAAGGTAGATAAAGAACTCAAAGTAGAAAGAGGATCTAATGGAGAAAGTGAGAAAAAAAGGAGATGAAATGGAGGAAGCGAGAAAGGAGGAGACGAAGTCATGGAGTTGCGATAAGGAAAAGGAGGAGGGAGTGGAGGAGGTGAGAAAGGATGTGGAGGAGACAATTCTAAGGTGAGATAAGAAAGAAGGAGGTGATTCTAAGGTTAACTAAAAATAATAATGAATTTAATAATTTATTGCTAATTTCGCAATGGATTCAGTCGTCTATTGCTAAATGGCATTGGATTCAATAATTCGCTATTAAATTAGCAATGGATTTCACAACCATTGTTTATTTACTAATGGAATACTAATTGATTGCTTATTTAGCAATGACTCTTATCCTTTGCTATTCATCAATGAAAAAATCCATTGTTATTCAATAATGGAGAAATCCATTGCTATTCAGCAACGGATTAGAAATCTATTACTAACTTTTTTTTTTTAGTATTCCATTACTAAAATGAGTACCAAATTTTTACACTAAATTTAGCAATGAAAAAAATTTTCATTGCTAATTTTCATTGCCAAATTGATTAAATCTAACTCGCTTGCTAATCCATTGCAATTTTGTTGTTATTTAGCAATGGAAATTTTCCATTGCTAATTTTTGTTGTTATACTGAATTATTCTTATATTCAGGGTGATTGTCCTTGACTAGTTAGGGTGGCTACTTAGGGCTACTTCTTCTCATTTTATCGCATCTTCTCTTAAGCCTAGGGATGAAGTGGTTGTTGTCCAAATATGGCAGTCCCTAGTTGCATTCATATAAGAAAAAGAATCCTAATAAGTTTAAGATGCATGAAACACTAACCCTTATTCTAATTGCTTTTGGAACTTATTTTAATGTAAACTTCCTTAATTAAATATATCTTTATTGGATTAGGATTTGAGTTCTTATTATTTATTAATGGATAAGGTGTTATCCAAAGTAGACAAATGGAGCCTTATTTTTAGGAAATATGTCCTAAGTTAGTACAATGTTTTGTATAATATTATTGATAATATTACGGGTAATATTTTTCCTAAATATAATATGATTAGGATAACTAATTAGATAATGAATATTTACTTTAATGTGAGTAGTTAAATATAAATTAGAAAGAGCTCTAATTAAATTTAATTGAGTTAAGTAATTTAAAAAATGTTTAACTACCTCACTTACTTAAATTACAAGTTATATAATTTAATATTTTGAGCTAAATTAATAAATAAAAATTGGTTCTATATAATTTATTTACTATTTAATTAAATTATTTATATTAACATTTTCAAGAAATTTATTTATTGAATTTAATTGTGGAATTTTATGTGACTTGCAAGACAACTAAACTATGTAAGTTGTTCAAAATTATTTAGAAATGTGATTATTGAAATGTTTAAGATTATGAGTGTATATGAATTTTAATTAATATTACATCTGATGATTTTTTGGTCTAATATGATTATATTTGCATAAAGGATTAAAAATGTGATATATGATTTTTTATGATAAGAAATTTGTTTCTTAGGCACACTAAATCAAACATATGTTAAAATATTAAATTGTCAAAATTAATTATTTAAATTGTTGAAATATTATCTTTAACAACATATAAGGTTTTTAACATCAATTATAGGTAATATTTTGTTATTATGCATATATTTTTTATTATGATTCAAAAGGATAATTTTATCATATCTTTTTGGATTTATTTGATAAATAAGGCATGTGTGTCTTGTCTCTCTCTTTTCTCTAGTGTTATATAGTTCTTTTCTTATATCACTCTTTTTAAATGTAACTTATGGTTTCTCAAAGTCTATGTAAGGACATTGTTAGCTTAGAGATTAAGGAATGTAACCAGATTAGATCTTATATACATATTGTAAAAGAGATGAAGGACCACAAAGAATGTAAGGTGCAACAAAAAGGTTTGTTTACCTATGACACGACCATCTAACATTATTATTGACTTAAAGATGCTAGTTTATATGAAGTCCATAATCATCCATATAGTATGTATGTTATATGTGTGATATATGATGCATGAGATTATGACAATGCATGAGACCTATCTATAACCATACCAATGTATGATTCCTTAAATTAAGATTGACAAATCCCTCATAAAATGATATTAAGTATTAGCGCCTTCCATTATTATAGTATGGGTCCATAATTCTTTATGTTAAGACTTGTTGAATCACTCAATGTCCTTATAACATGAATATACCTTAGACTATAGTAAAAGGTCCTACTTAACCTTATTTATATAATTTGGATGTGTATAACTTGATCATATAAAATTTGGAGGCATGATTAAGTAAAACATATATGATGTGTTTGCAATAAGGAGTTGTCACCAAATTGATTTAGGAGTTACATATGATATGATCGATAAGAGTATCTACCTTGAACATTTATTTTGAATTGTTCATTTACTCAAGGCTGTGTCAATGGAATAAGGTCCTAGCTACTAAGAGTTTTAATCGCTTAAACACTTTTTTTAGTTGAGGTCTATTAATTCATAATAAAATAGTGAGAGAACCAACTTAAATTAAAAATTAGCCTTATTTAAATTGGTGATTTATATATGCATGAAAATTATTTAATGTGCATAAAATTATTTAATGTTATCTTTATGTTATGTTCGAACAATGAGTAACAATAGATTTCTTCATAGCATCCTTGATGTTTACAAGTTTATTGGTACTAACTTTCTTGATTGGCATGAAAACCTTAGAATTGTTCTAAAGTAAATAAATGTCATTATGTTTGAGAGCAACCATTGCTACTCCTTCCTAGTGAGAATTTGTTTGTTGAGACTATGAAAGCATACAATCATCATATAGATGATGATGAGCAAGTTGTTTGTGTTGTTGATCTTAACTCTTTGTCTAATAAGAAGGTCAAGTGTTTGGTGTCTATGGTTCATAAAGGTTAAAATAAGCATAAAAGACTTAACCATGCAAGCATGGAATTGACTGACAAGTTAAGAAAGAAGCACCTAGTGGAAGTACTTCCAAAGATAAAATTCACAAAAGATAAGGCATGGTAAGGCATGACAAAGAGATAAACAGGTCAAGAATCATTCAAACATAAGAACAATGCAACGTCTACTATACCTCTTCATTTATACACACACACACACACATATATATATGTGTGTGTGTGTGTGTTTATATACACACACACACACACACACACACACACACAAACACACACACACACACACACACACACACACACACACAAACACACACACACACACACACACACAC
>CATIWR010164556.1:0-44002 GCA_949677035.1 Omphalea diandra | reverse complement strand
AAAGGCTTAGTTTGTTTCTTTTACAAAATGATTTTGAGAAAGGAAAGGTTGATACTACATTATTTGTTAAAAAACACAAGCATGACACTTTAATTGTCCAAATCTATATTGATGATATTATCTTTGGTGCTACTAATGAATCCCTTTGTGAAGATTTTGTTAAGTGTATGACTAGGAAATTTGAAATGAGTATGATGGGAGAGCTCAAATTCTTTCTTGGTCTACAAATCAAGGAACTCAAAGAAAGGATCTTCATCAACCAAGTCAAATACACAAAGGAGATACTAAAGAAATTTGGCATAGAAGGATGCAAAGTAGCAAAAACTCCAATAAGTAGTACCATCAAGCTAGACAAGGATGAATCGGGTACGGTGGTAGATGAAAAGAGATATCGATGTATGATTGGATCTGTACTCTATCTTACTGCTTATAGGTCGGATATAATGTTTAGTGTTTGTATGTGTGCTAAGTTTCAATCCTCTCATAGAGAGTCTCATTTGAATGTTGTGAAGATAATTTTCAAATATTTACATGGCACTATTCACTTAGGACTATAATATCCTAGGAACACATCTTTTAGCCTAGTTGGATATTTGGATGCAGATTATGCAATAAGTCTCTTAGATAGAAAACGCACTTCCAGGACTTGCCAATTTATAGGAGATTGTTTAGTCTATTGGTTTAGTAAGAAGCAAGTATCGGTTGCCTTTCCACCGCGGAAGCTGAGTATATGGCTTCGGGTTGTTATTGCACACAAGTTCTTTGGATGAAACAACAATTGAAGGAATTTGGTAAAGCAATTAATCACATTCTTATCAAATGTGACAATACAAGTGCTATCAATCTTTTAAAGAATCCCATCCAACACTCTATAAGTAAGCACATAGATATTAGGCATCACTTTCTTAGAGATCATGTGCAAATAGGTGATGCCTTAGAATTCATTGACACTAATCACTAACCTGCAGATATTTTCACAAAACCTCTAAATGAAGAAAGGATGAACTTCATTAAGAGATAATTGGGAATGCTTGATGAAAGCTCCCTCTAGCAAAAATTTTTTGTTTGATCTTATGTTTAATTATGATGTGTGTGATATGTTTGATTGATGATGGTTTTATTATTAATTTATAGTGGATCACAAGTTTTTCAAAATCTTTCATTCTTATCCTTGCTTACTTGCAATTCGTGGTCACTATTCCTTTTTCACGGTCGCAAATTACAAGTCTATTTCTCACGGCTGTCAAAAGTGAATTTGCAATCGTGAAATCTCTTTCCACCGTGAATTTGTCTCATTAATTTCAAAATTCTAACCGTTACAACACCTATTCCTGAGAAAATTTTATCTGTTACTCATATTTTATGGAATTCACGGTTGCGACTAGAAAATTCACGAACACGAATTAGAGTAACTTCCTCACACTTATGTGATTTGATGGCCAACTATTTCCAACCCTTAATAAATCATTTTCTAGCCATTTTTAGCCATTGATACACCTCTTTAAGCGCTATATATACCTTATTCAACAGTGTTTTTCTCACATCTACTCCAAACATCTTCTCTTCCTCAAATCACTATATAAATCTCTCAAGTTCTTCATGGCTCCAAAGAAATCTTTCAAAACTGAGAAAGGCAAGAGTATAACACAACCTTTTGCTTCTCCTTCCCTCATCTACATGAAGGAAGTGACCCGTGAAGAAAAGGAGAGATATAAGGCAAATCTTTCCAAAGTCATTCTACCTAACAAAATACCCTCCACCTTCTTACTTGAAACCCTTGGGTTACACAACAAAATAAGGGCATTCCTGTCCAACCTTAGATGGAATGAATTCATTTGTAGAAATGAACCGGGGTATGAAGAGTCTGAGAATTCATGTGTACGGTTCAACTGAGCCGTACAGCAGAATCTTCTGTCGGGCAGTACAATCTCATATTTCGCGCCTTTGTGGATCAGTACTTCATCACCTTCGAGCAACTGTCCTCCCTCTTTAACCTCCAAATTGGTAAGCACATTCCATTCATTATTTTAGCTTTCGATGTTATATACTCAGAGTTTTAGGCAGAAGTTTTGATCGAAGCAAAACACAACCCAAGATCCTCTCTCACAAAGCATATAAAGACCTTACCTCTATGGATTCTTCACTGAATCATCACATTCTCCATCAATGCGATAGGAGATGGGAATGAGAAGGTCACACAAAAGGATCTTGCATTCCTCTTCTATCTCATGAAGAACAAACCGCTCTAAATTGGCCGCTATTTTTTAGATCAACTGATCCATATGAGCACGAAATCGAAGACTCAATTTTTGCTCCCCTCACACGTCACCACAATCTACCGATCTGTGGGAGCCCTTAATGAGGATAAGGAGAAGCTACTTACCAAGAAGTATCTACCCTCTCATAACTTTTTGGATCTCACCTACCTCATTAACACCAAGGCAATTCATCAAGATTCCTACGCATACCTTCTTGGCACTTTTGGAGCTCAGCGTATGGAGAGCTTGCAAGCTTCCAAGCAGAAGCATCTACGTCTTAAAGCCATTTCTCCCTCTGCTCCTCCACCACCTAAGCCTAAGGCCCAAGTATCTCTCTCCAGCATCAATAGCAAGCTTGATAAACTTATGTGGATGATGAAGAGACGATCTCTATTACTCTCTCACCTCCACAACGATATGGTGGATCTCTAAGAGAAACTTAGAGTTCCACCTTGCCATCTTCTAGACTTTACAGAATTTGAAAATACTCAAAATGAAGTTAGCAATGATGAGGTTGAAGACGGTAAATAAGCTGAAGGTGCCAACTATGAATAAGTTGGATACACTTCCAATGATGATGATGAGTCCTCTGCTTTCTAGTTTAGGGATCTTTCTGTATTCTCTTTTCTTAGTTTACTTTTTGTAATCGCAATCTTTGTAATCCCACACTTGGTTTATCTATAAAAGATTCTTTTTTTTTACATATCTTTGTGTTGAGCAATTACTTTTATCTTTATGATAAATATAATGTTTATTCCTTGCATATTTTTGCTTCGTACTTCTTCTCATGCTCTTTAATAATTTATGCCTTAACTTTCCCTTTAATTATATTTAGTCTTATCTAACCTTTTTGATCTTGCTAAAGGGGGAGAGATAAGATAAGATAAGATACGAGTGAAAAATTATCCAAATGAGAGATAACTAATTAATGGGGAGTGAGTGCATAAGTTGAGGGGGAGCAACTAAGAAGCAACTTAAAGCATCTTAAGTATTCTAAGAATGATTCAATTTTACTTTTCTATATTTATTTTATTTCACTTTGGATCAATCAAAGTTGTCAAAATAAAAAAGGGAGAGATTGTTGGACTAGGATGGTTAATTTTAAGTTTAGAACCTCTGTTGATCTTGACAAAGGAGATTGATCATCACTAATATTTCAAATAAGTGATGATTTTGCAGAAATGGATAAATATCTCAAGAAGACATGAAAATAGTTGTTAAACTCAAAAGTAACATGTAAATCTCTACCACAATCCAAGATTTGCGATCGCGACTCATGTTAAAACGTGCTGAAAATAAGGCAGGCAAAATCGCGGAGCCATTCTCGGTCGCGATTCACTCAAATGAAGGAGTCCAAAAATGCCAGACAAATTCATGGTGTGTGTCATGCCTCAGTCGCAACTGCGAATTTCAAAGTAACTCAAGATGGCAGCTAGTCCACAAACTAGAGCATGACAAATGTCCTAGGTGACCGTTGAAAGACAAATCGTGAAGGCTATGTGTTGGCAGCGACCGCAATTTGTGAAGTGGAAAATGCAAGTTATGGCAGATAAATTCGCGTCCTCCGTCGCATCCAGCACAAAAATAATTTGCAACCGCTACTTTTATTTATTAGTTGAAAGGCAACTGCTATATTTTCCTAGTGAACCAATGAGAAGCCACCACGTGTACAAGCCGTTAGACACAAACGAGATTTTTCGCCGTAATTTTTGGCTCCCATATGGAAATTCAGAATTCGTGACTGCTAAATAGTAGTAGCGACCGCGAATGAAGCCTAGCATTCAATGCATAATATGTCAAACATGTCTCAAAGAATTGATGAGCTATGATCTGCAACGTCTATTTGGTAAAGTTTGGGTATAAATACTCCACCAAACAGCCATGAATAAGGTTGCTAAGAAATTTATTACAAGTAATTAAAACTCTTAATCTTTGCTACTCATTTTGGAGTGGACGTAGGGTCGATTATACCTAAACCACTATAAATCATTATCTTCATTATACTCATTCTTCTTCCCCTCTTTTTTGTTTTTGAAATTTTTATACACCAATTCAACCCCCCTTCTTAGTGCCAAGGGACAACATCTTGAATGATTTCCTTCTTGCTCCTCTTTGCTTTGAAACCTTTGCTTGATTTATTTATTTGCTTTTTATATGGTTATTTGATGCCCTATATGTTCCTAATTCATAGGGTTTAACCTCATTAAATAGTGATATTGACATGTTCACTAAGTAGGAAGCTTGAGGGATTAAAAAGGAAGAGTTTGGGGGAAAATAAAAATCCAATTTTTAGGTTTTCAGGCATGCAGGACCATGAATTGAGGCCTTACTTTTTTTTGAAAATATTTTGCCCGACTTGCTTTCTTGGGTGCATGGTCATGTGCACAATTGTACTCACTTACAACCCATTTTTTACTAAAAAAGATGGATTAATTACCTAAAGTATGAAACATCAATTATAAACCTATGTCTTACATTTCCAATGGCTTTTGAATCACCTAATTTGGAGCTCTCTATAGGTAGATATGCCAAAAACACTAAGTGATACTTAAGAATTGAGAATATAAAATTATCATGGATTTTTACATGTTTTTTGGCCATTTCTCTCTTTTTAATTCTGCAAAACATAAATTTACTACCTTTCATCCTTTCCACATGCAAAATTAACATAAGATAATCAATATCTAAATTGAATTAGTTATGAAATATATGTAAATTATACATAAGGCATTCGAAAGTCTAAAAAAAAAAAGGGATATTGAAGCCTCTGGCCCTAAGACCACCTCCAAATATGCTGCTAATATGGTATGATGCTAATTCATAGTGTGATTTTCATCAATGGGTTGGGCATAACATTGATTATTATTATAGGTTTATTTTGCCTAATGTCAGAGATCAACTATAAGAGGAATTCCTTTTTCAAACTATCATTGTGTTTTGCCTTCCAACCAAGCTACATTCATGATAAATTCTAAAATTCTCAAAGAAATTGTTGCAGGCCAACATTGAAGAGATACAAAAGTAGGTTCTTATTATGGCTTACACCATTAACCTATGTGTGAGTTCAGACAAAGAGATAGAAGAGCAAAAAAGGTTGAGGATGATTAAGTTGTAGGATGAGAGTGACAAAAGGAGAGAAAGGGAATGTATGGAACATATAACACAAAGTGGAATGTATTACCTTAATAAAGACGCTCATAAGGAATCAAAGGTGAAGAAAGAAGAGGATGAGCTTATAATGAAGAATAAGGAGAAAGGTAGCCCAATTCTAAGGCAATTGAAGAAGATGTTACCCTAGATCAATGTATGGGAGTTGCTCATCACTTCCCAAGAACATAAGAAGGCCATAGTGAAAGCTCTATCAAGTCTAATTATCTCTAATAAGGCCACACCGAATGATGTTATTGCTTTGGTAACCCATAAAATAAAAATCACTTTCTCTAATGAGGATTTGCCACTAGAAGGAAAGGACCGTAATCTGACTTTATTCATAAGAGTTGAGATAAAGGGGAAGTGCACTCCATATATGATAGTTTACGATGGATTTTAAATTAACATTTGTCCTCTGAAACTTTTGCATAAGTTTAGGGTGTCAGAAAAGGATTTAGAAGTGTTAGATAGTATCATTTAAGTCTACAACAATAGTAGGAGGCTAGCTACTTGTGTATTCAAACCCATGGGGAAAATTAAGATTATGGAGGTAATGGTAGAGTTTACAGTGTTGTATATCCCTAAGGATGAAGTGGCGACTATCTGCATAAAAGTTGGGGAAACTGCATCGACATTGAGTGTAGTTATCCTACATATTATAGGCTTTTGGGTTATAAGAGTTGCTGACAAATGAGTTGACCCGATGGTGATAGGAATCATAAAGAATATGAATTTTTTGTCAGGTCAAGGATTAAGGAAGAATTCTATAAAAGAGTCAAAGTTTTTAGAGATTCTAATTTAAACTACCAAAAAGGGACATGGCTATCATGGGAAAGTGTCAAAGCCAGAAGTAAAAGATTTGCATGGGCCTTTATCTGATTTATTTATGAAATAAGGGAAAGTAGTTGGAGAAATTGAGGGAGCAACCATCGATGAAAATGAGAAACCAATGGAAGGTAAAGCTATGGATTTTCTTAAAAAAACATTATTTCAAATGGGAGTTAGGGAGATAGGCTATCAAAATTAGATAGACTTATTGAATGAGGAGGATGATAAGGAGAAGAAGGGTAACCATATGGTAGAAAAAAGTACTCAAGGATCATATCAATTTACATTTTTACATGACTTGTAAAATAATTAGCCATGGACTCACAAGTTGAAGTTTATGTTTAGCCTTTTAATTCTACTAATTAATACGTCATTTCCATCCAAATATATGAAGTAATGCTTAATTTTCACCCTTAATTTAACTTCATTCAAGATATTTAGTGTTTAAAGGATGAATAAAAACAAGAAAATTAAAGGAAGAAAAAGAGAATGACACAACCATGCATATGGTCATGCCTTACTAAGGAGAAATAAAAATTAAGGGGACCCATGACCATGCTTCCATACACATAGTCGTGCCTTCATTGTAGAACAAAACTCAAGAGGACAAAAGCATGCAACACGGCCATAAGCATGATTGTGCACATAAAGGAAAATACAAAGACAACTTTCACATAATGACACGGCCATGTGCATGGCCACACAAATCATTAAATAAGAATTGCAACTAACATCCTAGAGGGATTTATTTCCCTTTTATGGGCATTCAAGCTTCCTAATTTGAAGGGATTTTTAGAGGACTATTTAAAAAGAGAATATAGAAATAATTAAGGCATGAAAAGAGAACTAAAAGAGGAGATAATCATTTAAGCAAGGTTTACATCAAATTTCTAGAGAGAGAATGTGCAATAATCAAGTAATGAATAAGAAGTTCATGACTATTCTTAGGGCTAAATTATTTGTATTCTTTTCTTCCTTTTATTTCACTATGAACTAATCCTTTATTAGCTAGGGTTGTAAATGGATATTGCATGACCTTCATTGGATATTAATCTAAATTTATTTGGTTTCTTACACAGTTGGTGCTATTAATTGTTAAGTGTTTATTATTTGATCAACTAACCATTGATTATCTTAGTCTTATGAACTGACAATAGAAAGGTGCTTTTCATAAAATAGAGCTTTCAATAATTCTTTTACTTTGTTATTGAGTTGAGAAACCTTAACAAACCATTGCTATCTTTATAGTCATCATTCAATAGGCAATTACACGATGTTTGGCTTTTGAGTTGAGGAACCCTTAGCTAACATTTTTTTGCATGTCAGTTTATACTCGAGGGATTAATTGACCACCTTAGTGACTTGATTATAGCACTTATTACATGAACCAACTATACAAGGATTATGGATCAAATAGAAGGTTATCAAGTGAAGTTCAACTACTAGTTATTCTATCCATTGATTGTCTCTCATCCTCATGTGTATTTTAATTTACTTTATTTATTTATAATTCAAATTATCATCTACTACTAATTCTTTAGATAATATAAGATACAAGATACTTAGTACTTAAACTCGATCCTCATGGCAGTAATATTCGTACTCATAAAGTGTACTTTATTAATTATGACCTGTGCACTTACAGCTTAGGGATTTTTTATATAGCACGCACCCATCATCAAGTTTTTGGTATCATTGTTGGGGATTCATGTTTTTAATACTGAGTTATTGTTTTAGCATTTTATTTTATTATTTTAAGTATATTTATTGTCTCTTTATTTTAGGTGCTTGACTAGAACCTGAAATCAAGATAACAAAGAATATTTGCTTCCTCCTGATCTAGAAATTGAATGCACCCTAAACTAAAGAAGGCGAGGGTAACAACAAATTCAAGAGATGGAAAACCAAAGAGACTAACCTTTGACTCACTTTTCCATACCTCCTCTTGACGGATTGCAGCCAGCTATCACTGGACTAATCGCTAATACTACCACCTTTGAGGTTAAGTTGGCATTCATTCAAATCTTTACCAACACTCTCCAAGTACATAGCCTCTCCCATGAAGATCCAAATCCGCACATAGCTAATTTTTTAGAAATTTGTGACGCCTTTTGTAAGCCTCAAATTTTGGACATCTAGATGCAAGTCTGATGATGAAAATCATCAAATATATCCTTATAATACAAGGGGAATTGTAAAAGAAAGAGATGAAAGGCCTTAGGAAACCTTAGAGAAGCTTGAGACTAAGCCTCAAACATACCCAATACTAAACCCAAAGTTGCTTGCCATGGTTTATAGGCTAAGCAACCCATCAAACAAGGTTGTATAGCCTATAAACTATGTTGTACAACCATGCCTAAGGTTGTATAACCCACCTTAAAATCCTAGTCATGAGAACTTCTAGAACCAGTCCCCCTTTAAACCTCAAGGCTGCACAATCTTGACAAAGGGATGTATAGCCCATTTCTAGTTTTACAGCCTAATGCAAACCCTAATTATATGAGATTCGCCTCCCTTTATATGATTGGACATGTCCATGGTACAACTAGAACAATTTCTAGCCTATGCACCCACCCATTATCTATAAATACCTTTTTATGTGAAGAAGGGTAGGGGATGCTTGGAAACTGTAAGGTTTTCCAAAATTACTTCCCAAAACAAACTTAGCATAAAAAAACCTCTAAACCCTAATTCACCTAATACACTCTAAGATAGAACTAAGCTTGTTCCTTCATTTTTTTGCATTTCCTAAGCATTTTTCAGAGGAAAGTATTGGACTTGTGAGCCTTTGAGGCCCATAAAGGCATCTAAGAACCCCCTATACTCCTTCTCCTTCTTCCCCTTCTTTTTTTTCTTTATTTTCAAAACCCACGAAGTAAGAGTTGTACAACATTATCTATAAGCTGCATAGCCCTCTGTCTGGGCTATAAACTCCAACATTGGGTTGTACAACCAAGTTTACCTAGTTGATAATTTTTGCAAATCTTATTTTCTTCTCTCTTTGGATTTATTCCATTCCAAAGCTTCTTTTGGGCCAATCCAATGCTCTTTTAGTTTAGGATGCATTCAATTTCTAGATCAGGAGGAAACAAACCATTGCTATCTTTAGAGTCTTGAATCAATAGGTAATTACATGATGTTTGGCTTTTGAGTTGAGGAAACCTTAACTAACATTTTCTTGTATGTCAGTTTATACTCAAGATGGATTAATTGACCACTTTAGTGACTTGATTACAATACTTATTGCATGAACCAACTAGACCAGAATTAGGGATATAATAGAAGGTTATCAAGTGAAGTGAAGTTAAACTACTAGCTATTCCTATCCATTGATTATCTCTCAACTTCATTAGTATTTTAATTTACTTTATTTATTTATAATTCAAATTATCATCCACTATTAATTCTTTAGATAATACAAGATATTTAGTACTTAAACTCAATTCTCATGGGAGTGATATTCACATTCATAAAGTATACTATATTACTTATGACACATGTACTTATAGTTTAGGGATTTTTATATAGCACGCACCCATCAACAAGTTTTTGGCATTGTCGTTGGGGATTGATGGCTTTAATACTGAGTTATTATTTTGGTATTACTCTAGCATTTTATTTTCTTGCTTTTAACTATATTTATTGTCTCTCTATTTTAGGTGGATGACTAGAACCCGAAATCAAGATAACAAAGAAGATTTGCTTCCTCTTGATCTAGAAATTGAATGCACCCTAACATATAAAAGGTTGTATAACCTTTTTATGTAATGCTTTATGCTATCTTATTCTTGGTCTAGTGATGATTTTGGTTTTATTTTGACCCTTTTTTGACAATGAACAAATGAGAAACTTAAAGTTCTAATGACCTTAAAAGTCTATTTCTTTTGTCATTCTATTTATGTTAGAATATGTGATAATTGTCTAGGCCTTTTAATTTCCTTCATTTTTGAGTTGTATGTTAACCCCTATGGTTAGTGACACAAATGGATGTCATTTTCTTTTAAAGCTACATATGGTGACAATTCATCAGCCTAGGATCCCTCCCATAATGAGTTTTGCCTAAGACCATTCAATTTCCTCCAAAATGCCTTGCATTGTTTGTTCATTTTTTTCCTTTTTGTTCATGGCTCATGCACCTTCTTTATGTTTGATATTATAATTTATGATTTTGAAATGTGATTATCGTGGACTTAGATGCTTAGGTACCTTGACTTTAGAGATGTCGTGAGATGACTACTAGGACCTTTATTTGCCTTTCCTTTTAGTAACCCTTATTTGTTTCATTTTTTTAATTACTAACTTATTTTCTTCCTTTATGTGTATGTGTTATTGCTTTAGTTGGACCATGAATTTGGTCTTGATTATCATCCTATATTGATTGTAGGTGATTATGTTTATATGGATGGATGATAATGCATGCTAAGTCCCTATGATATGTCACAAGCCCTGCACCTCTTTATATATCATCGTCAATGATGTGATGTGTGAATAATGAATGCATAAGACCCCTTTGCAATGATGCACGACCCCCATTCCCCTTTTGATTAGTGTGATGATTTGATTGGCTTAATTGCACTAGATATATGTGTAAGGGTGTTAATTGGATTAATCAATAACTTGGCTAAGATATTGAGGTGAACAAAAGATGGCTGAAGGTTGGATCCCAATATCTGGATGGTTTACAGGTGCTTAAACTCTTCCCCAAGTCATACCCAATTTTCAAACCCAATAATTGATGGGGTGAAAATGAAATAGGTCTTCCAATTAACTTAGATTAGGTTTAAATTTTGCTTTCATCATATTCTTGTCCCAACCAAAGTCAGGTAGTGACTCAACATTTCCTGGGGATGGTGCCAATATATTATCCTGCACCTGGTCCCCAAATGACCACCATTTTGGACGTAAGGCTTTGAAGTCATGCAACACGAAAAAGGATCCCTCGTTGATCTAAACATGTACCATGTAAAGATCCTTATCCTCTCAAACCTTCGTTAATTGATAAAAGATTAGAGTCACAAGCAAGATTCCACTCATTCAAATGCGACTACAAAACCCTAATCGCTCTCACCTTTTAACAAAATAGAACGTATATAAATGTGATAAGACTGCCTTTTCATATTCACTTTTAAGGACAAAGCTAAGGCATGAATCAAATTTTTTGAACCTGAGAGTATCACTACTTGGGATCAACTCTCTCAAGCCTATTTAGCTAAATTATTTCCTAAAAAACAAAAATTACTAGACTTAGAAATGAGCACAACTTTTAGCCAATTGGATGCAAAAACTTTTTAAATTAGGCTTGGTAAAGGATCAAGGATCTCTTAAGAAGGGGTCTAAATCATTAAATTTTAAAGTGGTTAATCGTGCACACCATCTATAATGGGCTATTTGGGCAAATCAAAATCATTATAAATGTAGCAGCTAGGGAATCTTTATTAAATAAAATATAGGTTATGACAAATAAGTTGTTCAAAACCATGGTAAACAACAACTACTAAGCCCATGAGAGAACTTTACCAAATAAAGTAGCAAAGGTTCACAACATGGATGCCTTCTGACCTTGCAAGCTCGGGTATCCACCTTGTCCAAATAATTAAATGCCTTTACTTATAATGAAATGTTTTCTCCTTTGTTGTAGGTTATATGTGATTCTTTTAGGAAATCATACATGAGAATGTTGATTGCTAAGTGGGTAACCCTTTTGTTCAAAAGAAAGTAAACTATGTGGGAAACTTCAATCATCAACCTAATAACCCATACTTAAAGGCTTATAATCCATGTGGCATAATCAGCCAAACTTCATTTAGTTCAACAACAATATCTTAAACCCCAATGCTTAAGAGGTATCACATGATTTTCAACCCCTACCAGTAAACTACTAAAGTCAAGAAAATAAATTGGGCATAGAAAACCATTTCGAGAAATTCGTAACCTCCAACAATATTAAGCTAGAATAACACAAAGAGAACATGAGGAGAATTAAGGCTAAAATAAATCAAGCCAATAAAAATCACTCAGCTTCTATTTATAACTTCAAGATCTAAGTGGGACAAATAGCTAGTGCCCTTAGCTATAAATCCTAAGGTGCCTTACCTAGTAATTTGAAGCCAACTTGAAAGACCAAGCAAAAGCCATCATCTTAATGAGTGGTAAGGAACTTCAACAAAAGGTGGAGTAAAAGGTAAAGGAAGATGACAACATATACAAAGAAGAAGAATCGATATGGGAGGACAAATCTAGGGAAAATATCAAACTCTATGTTCCTCCCATTCCTTTTCCTTCAAGACTTAAGCAAAACTTAGTAGACATGCAAAATTCTTAAATATGCTTAAAAATATTCAAATCAACATACCATTTATGGAAGCTCTTGCTCAAATGCCAAAGTATGCAAAGTTTATAAAGGATGTGTTATTAAAGAAAAACAAATTAATGGAATGCAAGAGAGTCATTTTGACCAAGGATTATAGTGCCATCCTTCTTAACTAGTTGCCTATGAAAAAAGGAGATATAGAGAGTTTCACTATACCTTATGATATTGGTCATGTTTCTTTTGAAAAAGCTCTTTGTGAATTATAGTCTAACATTAATCTAATATCTTTGTCTATTTTTGAAAAACTAGGTATTGATGAGATGAAGCCCATTAAGATTTCTCTTCAACTAGAGAACCACTCAATTATTTATCCAAAAAGGATAGTGGAGGATGTGCTTATCAAAGTAGATAAGTTCATAATTCTATTAGATTTTGTGGTTGTTGATGTGGAAGTAGGCAGAGAAATGCCTTTGGTTTTGGGATGACCCTTTATAAAAACTAGTGTGCCTTGGTGGATGCTAGAGAAGGCACACTTACATTATGAGTAGGAGATAAGGAAATGGTTTTCAACATGTATAAGGTTATTAAAAGGCTTATGGATAATTAACGATGCCTAAGAATCGATATCATTGAGGAATACACTAAAGAATTATTCAAAGAATAATAAGTTGTAATAAATCTTAAAAAGGTAGACATGGTAATAGTAAGGCAGGAGAAGGAGAAAAAAGCCAAAGAGGTATTCCAACTTTAAAGGCATGTGACACACCTTTCACTTCTTATTTAGTTGAACCATTGGAGTATGAGAAATACCTTGAGGTGCCCCCACCTTTCGTTCTTAGATCTCCTCAACTTGAACCTAAACCTTTAGCCCTTCACCTTAGGTATTCATTGTTAAGGAATGATAATACCCTTTCAATTATCATTTTTAATAAGCTTACCCAAACACAAGATGAAAATCTATTGAGGGTGTTAGGGAATAAGATTAAAGCCTTAGGATGGACCATACGAAATATTAAAGGGGATTAGTCTTGCACTTTATATGAATAAAATTTTAATGAAAGATAATCACAAACACACTATAAAAGCATTAAAGGCACCTCAATCCTAATATGAAGGAGGTGGTTAGGAAAGAAGTGTTAAAATTCTTAGATGTGGGGATCATCTACCCATTTTAGATAGCCCATGGGTTAGTGTGGTCCGAGTAGTTCCTAAAAGGGGAGGTATGACATTTGTGACCAATGAAAATAATGAGCTTATCTTTACTAGGACATAATGGGTTGGAGAGTGTGTATCAATTATAGGAAGTTAAACACAACAACCAATAAGAATCATTTTCCCTTACCATTTATTGATCAAATGTTGGAAAGACTTAGAGGTCATATGTATTATTGCTTCCTAGATGGATACTCGGGCTATTACCAAATACAAATAGTGCCAAAAGATCAAAAGAAGGCAACATTCACATGTCCATATGGCACTTCACTTATAGGCTTATGCCTATTAGGCTATGCAATGCACCGACTATATTCGAAAGATGCATGATAAACATTTTTTTCAAGATGGTGCAAAGAATTATATAAATATTTATAGATGATTTTTTTTTTATTTTTGGTCATATCTTTGATGTTTGTTTGTCTAATCTTTATAAGGTTTTAGAAAGATGTGAAAAGATAAATCTCATACTCAATTAGGAAAAGTACCATTTTATGGTACGAGATGGAATTGTGCTTAGCCATAAAATTTCATTTAAGGGCATTGAAGTGGAATGGGCAAAGATTGAGGTTATAGAAAAATTACCTTCACCAATATATGTGAAGGGGATAAGAAGCTTTCTAGGCCATGTGGTGTTTTATTAGCGATGCACCAAGGATTTTTCAAATATTTCTAAACCCCATTGTGATCTTTTGCCTAAGGATGTTTCATTTACCTTTATTGATGATTGCTTGCATGCTTTTCATAGGTTAAAAAAGGAACTCACTTTCGCACCAACATGAAAAGCTGGATTGGTACTTACCATTTGAGTTGATATGCAATACAAACGATTATGCCATTGGAGCTGTTTTAGGGCAAAGAAAGGACAAAATGCTTAATGTTATATACTATGCAAGTCGGACCCTCAATGATGCCCAACTTAACTATGCCACTATAGAAAGAAAAACTCTTGGCTATTTTGTTTACTTTTAATAAATTTTGATATTGTTTGTTTAGTTTTAAGGTTATTGTTTATACTAATAATGCAGTAATTGACTATTTACTAGCAAAGAATGATGCAAAGCCAAGGCTCATTATATGGATCCTTTTACTCCAATAATTCTACTTAAAGATTAAAAGAAATAAAGGTACGAAGAACTTAGTCATCGATCATCTCTCATGCCCAGAGCATCTATAAAAGGAAGAGATGAGTATCCTGATCAATGAAACCATCCCATATAAGCAACTATTCTTTTTGGAAGCTCTACAAACTCTATGGTATGCATATTTTTTTGAATTATTTGATAAGTGACATTATTCATTATAATTAATTCCCATTAAAAGAAAAAGTTTATGCATGATGTTAAATTTTATTTATGGGAAGAACCTTATCCATTTAAAGAATATGTCGATGGTATTATAAGAAGATGTGTACCAGAAAAGGAGATGGGAGATATTTTACACCATTGTGATACTTGAGAATGCGGAGGACATTTTGGTCCATTTTAAAAAGTGACTAAGGTATTGTAGCCCTTATTATTTACTAATTCTTTTGCTTTTGTCAAAGTTTGTGACAGGTGCCAAATAGCAAGTAGCATCTCTAAGTGGAATGAAATGCCCCTAAATTTTATGATTGAAGTGGAGATATTCAACATGTGGGGGATTGATTTCATAGGCCCCTTCCATAAGTCTTTTGGAAATCAATACATCTTGGTTGTCATTGGCTACATTTCCTTGTGGGTTAAGGCCATAGCTACTCCTTCAAATGATGCCAAAGTGGTGTTTTGATTCTTAAAGAAATATATCTTCATAACTTTTAAAGTTCCACAGTGATGGGTTGGTGTTATATAAATAACCCCTTAAGCTATAAATGCATATGTTGTCATGTGGTTAAGTGTATAAAAGTACAAATATCATTCCTATGAGGATCAGGATTAAGTACTAAGCATTTTGTTCCTTTTGTTATCTAGAAATCCAATCTAAAAGAGGATTTAAACTAACAATTAAAACTAAGTAAAATATAAACAAAGTAATTGCAAAGAAAACAATTAATATAATACGTTAGTTAGGGGTTAAACTTCACTTGGTGACTAGTCACTATGGTGATCAACTAATCCCTCTTATGTAGAAATTGACTTATAAGAGCATGTTAAGCTAATGGTTCATCAACTCAAAATCTAGACATTATGCAATTGCCTCATAAAACAATACTTAATGGATATCAATGGTTTGTTAAGGTTCCTTAACTCAATAACTAAACAAAGGAATTGCTAAAAGACATGTTCTACTAAAAGCATGTCTCTATTATTGATTCATGGAACTAAGATGATTAATGGCCAGTCAATCGAACATGAAACACTAAATAATTACTAACACAAATAATTAATGAAGTCTAAAAGACTTAGATTAAGGAAAAATAATATGAGTCATACAAGATCAATTTACAACACTAACATAAAGATAATTTGCTCATAATATAAGATAGAGAAGAAGAAACAATCAAATTAATGATATTGGAAGTCATGGACTTCAATTATTTAAGCATTTGAATGATTGCCTCCTTGCTCATCATTGCTCCTAAACTCTTGCTTGATTAAACTCTTCAATTTTTGGATGATTATTTGATACCCTAAATGGGTTCTCTCCCCCAATCTTATGCTTTCATGTCTCCTTAAGTAAGGCTTTAGTCAAGTCTTCTAGTTAGGAAAGTCAGAATCTAAGAATAAGAAGGAAAACCTTCAAAAGAGTCAATTTGCATTTAAGTTCCACAACCATGCGCATGGTCATGTCAATATGCAATTAGCTTGTAGTAAAATAGGCACAACTATGTACATGGTAATGTATAATGATTCTACCTGACTTTCTTTTCCTGCCTTGTAGATGAACAACCATGTGCATGGTCATGTATAATGATTCAACATGACTTACTTCTCGAGTGTTGCAATCAATGTTTGACCATAAAGATTGCCAAATTAGCTCATGTGTACAACATAAAACTAGTATTTTTATGTCTTAAATTTCCCAATGGCTTTTGAATAATGTCATTTGAAGCTTTATAGAGTGAAATATGCCCAAAATAACAAATAATGCTCAAAATTGGAACTTAGGTTGTCTTTTATTACTCTTTGGCCACTTTTCTCCTTTTCAATCCTTTAAAACCCAAAATTATTCATTTAATCCTTTTCATAAGCAAAATTAACATAATATCATTAATATTTAGAAAGGAATTAGCTATGAAATATATGTAAATTATGTACCAAACAAATTCCCCTAAACTTAAATCATTGCTTGTCCATAAGCAAAAATAATTTCTAATAAAACATAATAACACAAATGATTAAGAACAAATTCTAAGGTCTTAAGGAGAAGTACATCTCAGTGATAACCAAAATTTTCATCAATTAAACAAATAGACTTATAACAATAACAAGTTCCTAACTAAAATGCTTTATTTACAATAAATTAACATAATAGAGTGTATGTATGTCTTGGCAACACATTTCATTCAAAATTTCAACTTTTAATCACATATAACTTAAGCAAGATTCAAATTTTACTTATTAGAAGTCACACATGACCATAGGCAAGATATCCCACCTTTCTCCACTAATGTAGATCTCAACATCCTAAGGATCATAAGGTCTTTTAGGCTTGTAATTTAAGGCTATTGGCCAAGCTTTAAAGAAATGGTCAAGTCCAAAACAAGAGAAATTTGTTAAGATATTAGCTATATTAATTATGTGAGGTACGATGAAACACTTTTGTGCATTGCCCATACTCATAAGGCATATATGCTACCCTTTTTGTTTTCCCTTAGTGGCTTCATCCCATATTTTCTTTATTTTTCTTCTCTTATCATCATCTTCCTTTCTCTTCTTTTTCTCATTTTTTTCCTTTTTTTTTTTTTTTTTTAATGATGCATATATAAGTGCAAAATTTGAAATATGCCACCCCAAACTTGAATTGTACCTTATGGTGTAACATATAACAATGAATGAGCCCCTTTTGCAAAATTTTCAAATATGCACATTGCACATATATGATCCAACACACAACACATCATCATATAACCATATCCTAACTTTGTTCTCTTGATAGGGGAGATAAAAGATCATTTATGCTATATAGTTATAATAAGGATTATGGGTTAAAGAAAACAAAGGCAAATTATCCTCACAAGTGAGTACATACTAAGGCTTAAATGGGTAACAAAGGATAATGAATAGAAAGGTATGGATATGGAATATTGAGGCAATCAAAGAATGCCTTAGTCATTTCCTTAAAGTTACATAGTTCTAAGATCTCGCCCTAAAAGATGGTCCAATAAGTTCTAGCACGTGTAAAAGTGTTCACTCACCTAAGTTAAGTATAACTATCAATTTTAATTTCAAAATCCATGTATTACTAAGGAGTGCCCAAATTGTTCTTTTATGATAATTAATTATAAATCAAACATATTAACCAATACCAAATCATTATCATAAGTAAATTAAACTCAATTAATTTAAATAAGTGGTTATCAATTTCTTCATTGATTATTCACCTTTAGACCTTAAAATAATTCCTTAATCATTTAAATTATAAAATTTTAACAGTCAAAGTACAAAATAAGCACATGCAATACCTAATTCCCTAAACACAAAGTCATCATTATCCTTCATGATGCAATGGATACAAAAGAGAGAATAAGGGTAAAGAAGGATAACTTTAATGAAGGCAAAAGAAATAAAATATGTCATTAAGCATATAAACAAAAGATATGAATACAAAATATAAAGCAAAAAGAAACATAAAAATAGAAAGAAAACATGTTAATTTAAGGTCATTAGCCTGACCTCTAAAAGTGGTCATTTAAGCTTTACCTTGGGCATGTGATTGTCCTTTATTAATATTGGATGCATGCAATTCATTTGACTCAAATCTCTTAAATTAATGATAATGCTTCTTTCTTTTTCTTGACCTCCTATTTATTTCTTAGTTTATGTCAATAAATATTAGAATGTATAAGGTGTTTTGTTCTCCAAAATATGCATGATCATAAAGATAAGGTAATGGGTCTAATTGACCAAAATGCAAATGATAAAGAGCCATATTTGTTACTTCATCACAGTTCAATTTATCAATAAGAGAGAAAGATCACAAGTTAGCGTTATATGGATTAAAAGTGGAAGTATTACTTACCTTGCATGCTTTGACAATAAAAGTCTCCTAATCTCTTACCAATTTAAAATTTTCAAACTTAAAACTTTATCCTTTTTATTGAAAAACTTCATGCTCATGCTCTTTTTTTTCAATAATGCTCAAGCATCTATCTTCCTCTATGGGTGGCTTTCTTACAATTTATATTCTTCAATGAGCTTTATGTGCTCCATATACTTATTTAATCTTAAAGAAAAAAGTATATAAGGCACATAAGGCTTATGAGGTACATAAGGATCACCTTCCTCTTTTGGGTAGTCTTTTTTTATTAGCACTTATTTGTTATCCACCTTGTTGTCTTCTTTTGACTCATCCTCTAGCTTGGATTGAAGTTCCTTACCACTCCTTAAGATGATGGCTTTAACTTGGAATTTTGGGTTAGTCTCAAAATTGCTAGGAATAGTACCTTATGGTATAGAGTTAAAAGCATTTGTTATTTGTCCTATTTGGATCTCAAGGTCATAGATAGTAGATGAATGATTTTTGTTGGCTTGGTCTATTTTGGCATAAAGTCTCCTCATCATCTCTTTATGTTGTTCAAGCGTGGCATTGTTTATGGTTATGAATTTCTCGAAGAGGTTTTCTGGGTTAGACTATTCCTTTTAGGGTTGGTACATTAGTGGTTGATGAAAAATTATTGGACTTCTCATCTCATCTTATTGTGCTAACCTAGCTTCAATTTTTGTGATGAATTTCTCTAATAGGATTTCTAAGTTAGACACTTTGCGCGGTAGTTCATTAAATAAAGGGAGATTGAAGATTGAGGTTCAAATAATTATCATTTGACTAGGAAATGTTATGGCAGTCTTACTAACCAAGGTTATAGGTATTATAATAAGGATCATAGGATTGGTGATTGAAATTCCCCATATAGCTTACTTGACCATGTGCAAAAGAATTCCCCATTTGATAAGTTATGCTTCCATGACCAATCTCCCTATAGAATTCACATACCACCTATGAAAAAATAAGAAGAAATTGCACAATATGTCATGGAATTTATTTGTTTAGCAAGGATAAATACCTAAGCTTGGAGTTTCTTTAGCGCATCCATGCCATGAAGTTCCATTTATGCACACGAAATAAAAAATAATATGAAACACAAAGTATCAAAAAAGAGAAAAAAACTTTAGATTATTATAGAAACAATTTCTTAGTATTAATGTTGCCAATCATTGGGAACGATACCAAACACTTAGTGATGGGTTAGTGCTATATGAATAACTCTTTAAGCTACAACTGTATAACTCATCAAGTAATAAAGTGTACATGAGTACAAATATCATTCCCACTAGGAACGAGATTATGTACTAAGCATTTTGTCCCTTGTATTATCAACAAAACCAATTCAGAATAGGATTTAAACTAATAATTAAAACTAAGTAAAATATAAATAAAGTAATTATAAAGAAATCAATCAATATAAGAAGTAAGCTAGGGGTTCAACTTCACTTGGTGACTTTCTATGGTGATTAGTTAATCCCTCTTGAGTATAAATTGACTTATAAAAGCATGTTAAGCTAATGGTTCCTTAACTCAAAAGTAAGACATCATGTAATTTCCTCATAAAGTACGACTCAATGGATAATAATGGTTTGTTAAGGTTCTTCAACTCAATAATAAACTAAGGGAATTATTGAAGGATCCATTTTATGAAAAACATGTCTTCATTGTCAATTCGTGGAACTAAGATGATTAATTACCAATCAATCAAACATGATGCACTTAATAACTACTAATACAAATAATAAATGAAATCCAAAAGACTTGGATTAAAGAAAACCAATATGAGTCACACCAGATCTAGCATAAAGATAATTAGTTCAAAATAAGAGAAAGAGAAGACAAAACAATCAAACTAATGATATTGGAAGACATAGACTTCAATTTAAGATCTTGAATGATTGCCTTTTTGCTCTTATTTGCTCATAAACCCTTACTTGATTGAATTATTCACTTTTTGGATTATTATTTGATACCCTAGATGGGTTCTCTCCCATATTGTATGCTTCTTTTGTTCTTTAAATAAGGCATTAGTCAAGTCATCTAGTTAGGAAAGTCAAAATCCAATAATAGGTAGGAAAACATTCAAAATAGTTAATTTATGTTTAAGTTACATGACCATGCATATAGTCATGCCAATCTATAATTAACTTATATAAAAATAGTCATGGACATGTGTATGGCCATGTCTAATAATTTTGCCCAACTTGATCTTCCTTCCTTATAGATGCATGGCCATGTCTAATGATTATGCCTAACTTGCTTCTTAGGCATTTCAATCAATTTTTAGCCCTAGAGATGGCTAAATTAGCTTATATGTAAAACATAAAATTCATAGCCCTATGTCTTATATTTCTAATGGCTTTTGAATCATCTCATTTGGAGCCCTGTAGAGGGAGATATACCTCAAATATCAAATAGTGCTAAAAACTAGAACTTAGGTTGCATTTTCTTGCTCTTTGGCCACTTTTCTTGCATTTAACCTATAAAACACAAATTTGATTCCTTTAATCCTTTTCATATGCAAAATTAACATAGTATCATTAAGATTTAAAAAGGAATTAGCTATGTAATATATGTAAATTATGTACCAAACACTTCGCATGTAATTATAAGTGATATGGGATCACATTTTTGCAGCTAGTAGTTTGAGTCTTTGCTCAAGAAGCAAGGTGTAACCCACAATGTTGCAACACATTACCATCCTTAATAAGTGGAAAATTAGAGGTATCTAATAGGGCAATAAAGTATATTCTCGAGAAGATAGTCAACTCTTTAAGGAAGGATTGCTTCTTAAAGCTTATTGCTGCACTTTGGGCATATAAAATCATGTACATGATGCCAATCGGTACCACCCTTTATTACTTAGTGTTTGGAAAAGCCTTTCACATGCTAGTCGAATTAGAGCACCAAACTTATTAGGAAATTAAGTTTTAAAACTTTGATTTGGATTGTATCGGTGATAAATGAGAACCCTAACTTAAAGAACACGAGTTTGTACATCTTCAAACTTATGAGAACAATATGATTTATAAGGAAAACACCAAATGATGGCATGATAGTCACGTATTGAAAAAAAAAAGTTTTAAAAAGGACAAAATGTGCTCCATTTCAACTAAAGGTTGCAGTTTTTTCTGGGTAAATCAAGTCTAGGTGGTTAGGACCATTTATCATAGTCAAAGTCTATTTTCATGGTGCTATCAAAATTACAAAAGCTAAGGGTTAGACTTTCAAAGTCAATGGATATTGATTGAAGCCATACCTTAAAGTTGAGAGTGCACAAAAGAAGGAGACTTTTTATCTCCCATATACCTCCATATAGGAACCAAACATATAGGTCAAGCTAGAGACCTAAAACTAGCATGTTCTTAAGGCAATTCCCATACTTTTTCCTTTATTTTTACTTGTGTTTCTATGTCATCTTATTTTATTTAATATATCAAGTTATTTTGTTTAAGTAATGTTTTGTTTGTAGATCATTCATGTAAAAAAAGCCAAGTTGCAGTTGTCAAGCTAAAGTTAAGGGAGTTTTTCTTCCCTTTTATTTTTTAATCTTAATTTGGTGTTTTGCCAGTTATTTCAATTTCTTTATCTTTGGTTAATTTTCTGTTTATAAGATTCAAAAAATGTTATATGACCATGAAGGGTAAGATTCATGGCCATATTGATAGTCAATTCATGCCAACATCCATGTGTCAAGATAAAAGAATCGTAGTTCAAAAATGATTATTAAACATGGCCATGCTAATGGTCATGTATCATTATCCACTTATGGCATAAAGGAAAGACATGGCCATGTGCATGGTCGTGCATCATTTAACAGAAAGGTATAACACAGTCATGCACATGGTCGTGCCTATTTTAAAATTCTAGATTTTAAACTTGCATCCCTTCCTCTTTCAACACTTTCTCATTCCTAAACACTAGCACCCCCTATGTCATATTGTTTTCCCATCTTAAGTTTGGCCTTTTCCACCCAAATCTCACCCCAAAAATCTCATTCTTTCCCCTAAATTCACCTTTCTCCTTAGCCTCATCATGCTTAAATGCTTCAAGGCTACCACAAATGCAAGATGCACTCCTCCACTTCCAATCCTTCATCTCTTGGGGCTAAAATGAAACTCACCATTAAAGAGCATGAGAAAAGGTATGAGATGTTTTCCAAATGCCTTATATTTCAAACTAAGTTCATTGATATGAAAACTTTAGCGATGGAAGGTTTGCTTAATCCAATCAAAGAGTTTTAAAAATTTATAAAATGGGATAACTTTGTGCTACTTTATCCTAAAACCTACAAAGAATTCACCTTATAATTCATAAGCTCTTTATTTGTTAAAACTAATTATAATAGAGGGATTCATCCTTTTAGGATAATAACTTTTCAACTTCTTGGTAAAAGCTTATTACTTTATCTTAATAAGGTTGCTAATGCATTTAAGTTAACCAATAAAAGGTTCATAAATATTCTTTTAACTTCTAATAATCAAGCCATTTGGGCATCCTTGGGAGGGTAGAAACCTAATGTGGCTAGGATTAACAAGATAAGGGAGATTAAAGACTTAACTTTGAAGTATATGCATAACTTATTATCTTATTTAGTAATCGAAAGAGGGCGAGTAATGGTGTGGCAAACCATATAAAATTATTGTTTTTGGTGTATTTGATGCAATATAGCTACCAATATTGCTTGGTGGATTCTGTAACACATAGGGATTATGTCGAAGAAGGATTCAGGGGCTATTCTAGTTGAAGGTTTCATCACTTATGTTGTCCATTATGTAGGCATTTTTTATTCTTCTAAACCTAATGGTCTAACTTTAGGGATAGGGTGTAGTCTGCTCGCTTTTAATACCATGTTGTATATAGGACTTATTATGCATAAAGGTATAACCAGAGGTAGTTAACAATCAAGATGATGCCAAGGTTCCCCTTGAAGGGAGTCGTTCACAAGTGCTTCCATCTTATTCTACTTCTTTTAGTCCCTTAGAAGGTATATTGGAAAGGTTGGAGTCTTAACTAGAGCATATGGACCAAAGGCAATAGACCTTTGAAGATGAAGTTCATTTAAAGCTCACCTTCCTCGATAGCAAAATCAGTGAATTTAGTAGTGCTCTTTTAGCATGTTTCAACTACATTAGGTTTCCTCTAGCTCCTCCCCTTTGAGATTGACCATCCATATTTTGTTATCTTTGTGTTTTATTATTCCTTTGCCTTTTTTTTTTTTTTTTTTGCTTATTTGTGTTGCCTTATTGGAATAATATTTCCTCTGCTTTGTGTTTGGTTGTTATGGTGCTTTACTTTTAAGGCTAATGTAAGGCTTAAAGCCTTCTTATAGATATTTATTATTGCAGCTTTTATCTTGATCATTGTGCCTATCTATGAAGGGAAGTTTCTTTCCTTTTCATTTTCTTCTTTTGTTTCTTATCATTAAGGACAATGATTATCAAGTTTAGGGGCAATTTTTAGGCATTGTTGCAAGAATTTTGAGCATGATTTTGTTTATTGTTTGCACACATTTTCTTAATTCTATCCTAGGACTTAGCAATATTGAATAAATGATTAAGGCATTCTTTAATGGCTCTATTTTTCCCTATATGTACCTTGCTTTACATAGTTACTTGCTACCCCCTTTGAGCCTTGTGGGCATACTCTTTATAGAGTATTAATAGCCTTTCCTTGTTTCACCCACATCCTGTATCATAACCATAGACCCTAAATAAACTTTCATCTCCCTTATCAAAAGCGTATAAGTTAGGATATGGTCATATGAACATGTGTTATGTGTTGTGTCATTAATATGCAAATTTAGAGAAAAATAGAAGAAAGGTTCATTTATTGTTAATGACACCATGAAAATCAATTAAAGTTTAGGGGTGGCCCATGGTTACTAAAATATTGCTCCTCTACCTCTTAAAAGAACAAAAATATTTGGCAAATAACAAAAAGAAAGAAAAATAACTATGGTGAAAGAGGAGGAAAAAAAAAGAAGCAATGTATTAAGCCACAAAAAAGGAAAGCAAAAAAGGTGTTATATGTATTTTGTAAAATATGAGTATGAGCTATGCACATAAATTGCTTCATTACATTTCATATCATTCATATAACTAATGTTTCAGCAAACATTCTCTTACTTTAGACTTGACAACTTTTTGATTGGCCTTATGCCTAAGTCTTACATTCCAAGCTTTAAAAATACCTCAAGATCTTCAAGGTTGTTAAGGACCTACATTAGTATAGAAGGATGGATTAGCTTTGCCTATGGTTACATGTGATTCTTAGAATCGAAATGGAGTTTTGTTGAAACTATATATGAAAGAACGTCAAAATATTGCATGAAAAATGAAGCCAAGGCACACACACACACATTTTTTGTGCTTTAATGATTGAAATCAATGCTTATTTAGATGTTAAACAAATTTTTAAATAAGTAATTTGGCTTATGTAATTAAATTCATGTTTGTAGTTGAGAACAATATTTTCTTCAAGACCTAGCATTTAATCTTATTCATTATAATTGTGAAATTTGCATCTTAAGAAAATCATCCTTACTTAAAAGACAAGCAAGAGTTTAAGTTTAGCAAAATTTCTTTAGTCTCATAATTCTAGTAATTAATATATCATTTCCATTATGAAATAATGATTAATTTCTATCCTTAAATGAACCTCATTAAAGATATTTATTATTTTAGGCAAAAAATCAAAGAAAGAATATTAAAGGAAGAAAAAGAGAATGACATGGCCATAGATATGGTCGTGCCTCACTAAGGAGGAACAAGCATCAAAGGGATTCTTGACCTTGCTTCCATGCACGTTTTCATGCCTTCATTAGAGAAGAAAGCTCAAGAGGATAGAAACATGCAATAGGCAATGCCTATGGTCTTGTGCATGAAGAAAAATACGAAGACATATATAGTAGAATGGCATGACCATATGCATGGTCATGCGAATGACTAAATTAGAATTGCAACTCACGTCCTAGAGGGATTCATTTGCCTTTTATAGGCATTCAAGCTTCCTAATTTGAAGGGATGTTTATATGACTATTTAAGGAGAAAAGATAGCAAGAATCAGGTTATCAAGGTATAACTAAAGGAGGAGATTATTGTTCAAGCAAGGTTTACATCAAATTTCTAGAGACAAAAGGTGTGAGGAATCAAACAATCAAGAAAAAGTTCATGGCCATTCTTGGGCTTGAATTATTTATTTTATTTTATTTTCTTTTATTTCATTATGAACTAATCCATTATTGGCTAGGGTTGTAAAAGGATCTTGTATAACCTTCATTGGATATTCTTAATCTAAATCTATTTGGTTTCTTACATTATTGGTGCTAACAATAGTTGAATCTTTATTGTTTGATCAACTAGCCATTGATTATCTTAGTTTTATGAATCGATAATCGCGAGGTGCTTTTCATAAAATGGAGCTTTCAATAATTCCCTTGCTTTATTATTGAGTTGAGAAACCTTCACAAGCCATTGTTATCTTTAAAGTATTGAATCAATATGCAATTACATGACATTTGGCTTTTGAGTTAATAAACCATTAACTAACATGTCATTGCATGTCAATTTCTACCCGATAGGGATTAATTGACTACCTTAGTGACTTAATAGTAATACTTGTTGCATGAACCAATTAGACAAGGATTAGGGATCTAATAGAAGGTTATCAAATTAAGTTGAACCCTTAGCTATTCATATCTATTGATTATCTCTCATATTTATTAGTATTTTGATTTGCTTTATTCATTTACAATTGAAATTTTCATCCGCTATTGATTCTCTAGATAATATATGATATAAGATACTTAACTCTTAAACTCAATCCTTATGGAAATGATCACATAATACTTTTTATTACTTCTAACATGTACACTTATAGCTTAGGGATTTTTATATAACACAAACCTATCATCAGTTTCCTAATGAGGAACATCAATAATATTTGTTGGACAAATATTTCTAAGCTACATATGAAGATCCTATGAAGAAACCATTCGCCTTGGCGAATCAAGATGCACTTCTTATTAATTTAGAATAGGGGTACACCGAGTTGTATATGTTCATTGAGGGCACATACATGGGATTAAGCCCAAAAAACATCAAGAATATGATTATCAGCTATATTGAATATATGGGAGATGATAAGAAAGCACAAGGTCAGCTACCAGACATTAAACAAGCTGAGTTGGAAAGGTGGTCCTATAGGAGAACTTAATGACAATTTAGATATGAAAATATAAGATGAAACAGGACTTTAAAAAGGTGGTGAAAGCTATTATTGGTACAAAATCATAGAAGGGAATAAGTACTAAATAGGCTAGTAACCTAAATGCAGCTTAGGTGGCTGATTAGAAGAAGGTTATGGAAGAAGATAAGGTTGATGCTTGAAAGACTCCTATTGATTTGCCATAAAAGTTGTCTTTCCTGATACTATTAATGTTTTTATCTTTAGTCTTTTTGAAGACAATGATGTATTTGTATCAAAGTTTAAGGAAATGAATGATGAGTTTGCTTACTTGTGTGATGTGTTCCCTAATGGTAATGTGCATAACATACATCATTTCATAAGCATATTTAATATTAATTTTATGTATACCACTGCATTTAATCTTGACACATAGGAAAATTCAAAAATCTTGCTTATTCCTAGTGATGTCACGCTAGAGGAATAATAAAAGTTTGAATAGTTGCATAAGAAATAGTAAAGGGTCTTCACTTAAGGATATGTCAAGAATTGATCTAAGGATAGTTGACATAGGATTCCTATTTATCCGCACATGAGGTCGGTAAAGCAAAAGCTCAAAAGAATGAGACTATAGAGGGCTCAGTTGCTTAAAAAACATATGGCAAAGTAGTTGAATGCAAAATTTCTTGATGATAGTAGATTACCTTAAATTGTTCCCCAATTTAGTGCCACTGCTGAAGAACATAGGAGACTAAGAATGTGTGTGCATTATAAGGACCTTAATAAGGTCTGCCCTAAGGATGGCTTTCTTTTAGCCCACATTAATGTGATATTATGGCCATATGCATCATGTAATCCTTCATTGATGGATTCTCAAGTTACAACTAGATCCTCATGGTAATCATTGACAAGGTAAAAATAGTCTTTATTATGGAGTAAGGGACATATTGCTGCAAGTTGATTCCATTTCGATTAAATAATGTAAGAGCGACATTCTAACATATGATGACCACCTTATTTCATGATTTAATCCAAAAATAGGTGGAGGTATATGAGGGTGACATGATGGTAAAGTCTGAGATAAGGGAAGGACATTTTAAAGCCTTAAAAAAAATTCTTAAAGAGGGTTGATGAGTGCAATCTAAGGTTAATTCCTAAGAAGTGGGTGTTTAAGGTTACATCTAGCAAATTATTGGAACATGTGGTGAGTGAGAAAGGTATTGAAGTAGGTATAAACAAGGTGAAAGCCATTCAAGACATGCCCATACCTAAAATGGAAAAAGAAGTATGAGGTTTCCTTAGTGTGTATAATAAATCAATAGATTTACCGTTAGGCTCACTCCCATATACAAGCTGATCTTTAAGATATTAAGAAAGGATCAACTATTGAAGTGGAATGAGTAATGTCGAAATCCATTGAGAGGATATAAAAGTATCTAACTAACTAGCTAGTCTTTAAACCCCTAATGTTAGGAAAGTCATTAATTTTGTACCTGATAGTATAAGAGAGTTTCATATAGGCGATGTTAGCTCAAAAAGGTGACATAGGGAATGAACACATCATATATTATCTTAGCAAGAAATTGCTCCTTTACAAGAAAGATACAATCAAGTGGAGAAGACTTACCTTACGTTGGTGCAAGCCATAAAGAAGTTGAGGCATTATTTCTAGTCATACTCAGTGAAAGTGGTCTCAAAGCTTGACCTAGTTAAATATTTGCACGAGGCTCCTTCCATGATTGAAAAATTGACAAAGTGGCTAATACTGTTAACTGAATTTAACATTAAGTATGTGACTAAAAAGGTGATCAAGGGGTGGTCAGTCACAAAGTATTTTGTGCAATAACCTATTATAGAATGAGAGATTGAGCTTCCTCAATTTGTAGATAAAAGTTTAGGGGCAATTAAACCTTAAGGTTATAGGATGTACTTTAATAAAGCGGTGAATAAGAAAGGAGTCGACGTAGGAGTAGTATTGATATCATTAGAAGGAGATCTTTTTCCTATAGCTAAGAAACTTGATTTAAGCTTACCAATAACATGGTTGAGTATGAAGCTTACTCGCTTGAGTTAAAATCTTTAATGCATATAGGGGTAAAGATAGTCAAGGTGTTTGGTGATTTGTTATTAGTCATCTCCTAAGTAATTGATAAGTGGAAATTGAATGAGGAATACCTAAGCCCATATTTGAAACATCTAAAGAAATTGACATATAACCTTTGGAGAATTATATTGGACCATCTCCCACGAAAAGATAATGTGATGGTTGATGCCCTTGCAACCTTGGTTTTTGTTTGGGATGGTTCAAAGAAGATGCAAATGAAATCAATGATTACACTAACAATCTATAATACCCTTATAGGTTGACAAATAAGTGATACAAGTAGTAGCAGAAAATTATTTATGGTACTATAATGTGCAGAGGTACTTTGAAAGTGGAGAATACCCTAAAGGGATTGAAAAGAAGGATAATGATGTGATTTAGAGATTAGCATCATAATTCATAGTCTATGATGACATGATATATAAGCAAATGCTAGAAGGGTCCACCTAAAGTGTCTAACAAAGGAAAAAGCTCATGACGTCATGGGAGAGTTGCATGCAGGGATTTATGGCCCCCATATGAATAAGAAAGCATTGGCAAGGAAAATTCTATGGATGGGTTATTAGTAGACTACTAAGGAGCAAGATTGTATTTGAATGACTTAACATTGCCATAAATGTCAAGTACATAATAGCCTCAACCATTTGCCTCTAATGGAATTACAAAATTTAACATCACCCTGACCATTCACAGCGTGGGATATAGATGTGATCATATAAATTAGAATGATTTCTATGGGGGGCATAAATACATTATTAGACTAGATTGGTCAAACCTAAGTCGAATGTCTCTTTTGATATTAACAATGAAGATTGATAGGTACTAACATCTTGTTTAAGTGTTCTTCTTGCAGTTTTTAAGTTAGATTTGCATTGGAAGTTGAATAGAAGTCTAAATCTTTAACATAAAGTAAGGCATCCAAATTTGTGGTCAAGAACTTCTAAATCGCAATCGTGACCTTGTAATAAGGATGGATGAACTTAGACCAAACAAATTTGCAAAGCAAATTGCAGCCGTGATCCAACAAAGAAAGACATGAATCTCATACAGAGTGATTCGTGGAGACGTTCACACTTTCAATCATAAATGTGACTTTTGTAATTGAATAAAGGGAACCAAGTCTGCAACCATAACATGCCAAACGCCCAAGATGACTATTGGGATATCAAAATTCACAAGGGTGAATAACTTCTCAAGACCGCAACCCATGGAAGTAATTTTTCCTTACTAAATATAAGTATTCACAATTTTCATCGCGTCCAAGAAGGATCTTAATCACTATCATGACTTTTGGTTGGTTAGATAAACACAACGATTATATTTCTTGGAATACCAATGACAGCACACCACATGGACTATCCGTTAGACATAAAGCAAGGTTTTTTACTATGATTTCAATCTTTACAGTACAAATTGGGAATTTGTGATGGCAAAATGCCAGTCAAAACCATGAAATCAATCTAACAGGCATTTACTGCAAAATTTGCCAAGCTTACCTTAGAGATTTAGGCATAGTTTGTTAGTAACATATTTTTAGTGGTTGTTGCTTATAAATACTCTACCAAACATACATGAATGGAAGAGAATTTCATTGATTGTAGCCAAACTCTTGTAAATTTACTTCATAACTTCTTATTCTTTGTATGTAAGTTATTGTTGTTTGGTGTAAGCATTAAACACCACTGTAATTGGGTTTAAGAGTTAGCTTAGTTGTCAAAACTCCTAAGTTAGGTTAAAGTGTGAGCCTTCATAAAAGAACACTTGAATGAGGTTTTTATGTGAATCTTGAAACATAAATTATAAGGTTGTGTTTGAGTCATTAAAACACATTGTACAATTTGATGCGAACTTAGAAACACCACTTTGAGTTAGTGAAACACCAATAGTGAAGAATTAGGGAGTGGACGTAGGGCTCTTTAACACCTAAACCACTTTCTTTCTTCTTCTCTTTCAATCTCTAAACATTTATCTTGCCTTCAAAATTTTTAGATTCCCACCAATTCAACCCCCCCTTCTTGGTGCTCAAGGGCCAACAAGTAGAATCATAGCCAAGTGTTAATTTAAGCCTTAATTGTGTGAGATAATATCAATGGCATAAGAAGGAATCCATGTCCATCATAAGCCATACTTTGATGGGTCCGACTATACGCATTTGAAGTATATAATGGAGATATACTTGGATAGCAATATGGTGGATCTTTTGGACATTATGGCAAAAGAGTGGAAGCCACCTACTAAGGTGGTTGATGGAAAGGAGGGATTGATCCTAATGGAAAAATGGATTAAAGCTCATATAAGATCAAATGGAAGGAGCAAGAGGGCAATGGCAATCTTTCTTAGTTTTCTGTCAAGGAAAGAAATAGGAAGGGTTCAATATTGCCTCACAGCCCATGGAATATATAAGGCTTTTGAGAACTACCATGAAAGCATAATATTGGTGAAGTCTAGCAGATTATAGATGTATATAATAGAAAAGGAGTTGTTCATGATGAAGGACAACAAAAGCATTATAGATATGATGAATAGACTCATATCGATTATCATAAAAATGAAGAAATTCATAAGGATACTCACTAATCATAAGGCAAACTCAAAAATACTTAAATCCTTACCCCTTGAGAAATTTGGCGTTAGGGTTTGCAGCATCTAATAGTCAAATCCATAAATTGGGAAGGTATAAACTGATGTCCTCATAGGCAAACTTCTAACTCATAAGCTAGCCTTGAAGAAGGGCGAAGAGATGAAGAAGATGAGAGGGCAAGGGGATAAGAATGACAAAGTAGATAAAGAGATCTTAGCTATTAAATCTTTGTTTACAGACAAAGAAGTAGGGATTATTTCAAGTGATGAAGATAGTGGTAAAGAAGAGGAGGAGCTGGCTATGCTTTCTAGAAAAACCAAAGAGATAATAAGAAGAAGAAAACATAGAAGAAACTTCAAGAAATCAACTCGTAACCTCAAAGAAAGAATGGGTGAGGTAACATGCTATAAGTATGGCAAACAAGGCCACATCAAGCATGATTATACCAAGCTGAAAAAAAAAAAGAAAAGGGCCGAGGAAAAGAAGAAGAGCTTTAAAGCTACTTATGATGATAACTCAAGTGAAAAGGATGAAGATGAGGAAGTGGCAAATTTGTGCTTCATGGCAGAAGATGACTCTTCAAATGAGGTAAGCTTTTCACCCCATTCTCATGAAAACTATGATGTACTAGATGGTGTATATGATGAGCTCTTGGAAGCTCTTACTTTGAGATGTGACAAATACAAGTCACAAATGAAGACTTATAAGAAAAAAAAAGTTATAAACAAGAGAATGAATTTAAATCCTTAAATGATCTTGTGAGTGAGTTGACGACTTCTAATGAATAACTCAAAAAGTTCTTAGAGAGTCTTTCTAAGTCTTCATTGTCTATAAATTCCTTAAATGAGAGGTAATTAAGCTTAGAAGTTCCATTTCTAAGTTTCATAAAGGGAAGGAAGCTTTAGATATATTAATTGTATCTCAAAGACCCCTATTAGTTACACATGACCTTGGCTTCAATGAAGCCTCCTCCATATTTAATCCCCCTGTCACTACATTTATTAGAGCTTTAACACCTTAAACACCTAGTATTGACGTAATTGAGAGGAAGAGTGCTCATAGCACTAAGCCACTAATTCCAAAGGGTAAAAGGAAGGCACATCAAGGCTCAAAGTCTATGCCAAAAAGGGCTAACCATGCATATATCTACACCAAGAAACATGTTCGCCCCAACACAAATAAAAAGTTATCTTTTACTATAACAATTCATACACATGCTCACATTCACATTATCATGGTATGAGAATTACCCTCTACTCATGCCAAAGCTATGTATAGGAGAAAGACTTATAAGTCTAAATTATAATGTCATTATTGCATGAAGTTTGGTCGTATAAACATCTATTGCTATATTTGGAAGGCTAACCTCAAATTAGAGGACCCTTCTAGGCCTAACCCCTAAGGACCCAAGTATGTTTGGGCACCTAAACAAAAGTGATTTGTTTGTTTTATGTAAGATTGTTTGGCATCCACCAATGAAATGAATGATTGACATGTGGATAGTGGATGCTTAAAGCATATGACGGGCAATGAGAAGCTATTCATGGCTATTAAAGAGAAGGAAGGTGGCAATGTCACTTTTAGAAATAATGTGAAGGTTAAGGTAATTGGCATTGGAACAATTGGTAAGAATGGTTGTTCTCTTATTGATGATGTCCTACTTATAGATGGTTTACAACATAATTTGCTTAGTGTAAGTCAATTATGTAATAAACGTAACAAAGTCACATTTTACCCTTAAGAATGTTGAGTTACCACTTTGTTTGATAAAAAGGTAGTCTTTAAGGGTGAAAGGAGGGGCAATACCTACCTAATTAACTTAAACAATTTAGCTAACCAATATTTCAAGTATCTTGTATCACTTAGCAATAAAGCTTGGCTTTGGCATAAAAGACTTAGTAATACCAGCATGGAACTCCTATAAAGCCTATTAAAAGGGAAGTTAGTGGAAGATCTTCCTAAACTAAAGTTCTCAAAAGGCAAAATGTGTGGACCATGCTAAATGCGAAAACAACATCCATCCTCATTCAAGGCATAAAATGTTATAAATACGTATAGATCTCTTCAACTTATCCATATGGACTTAATTACAACTGTTAGGAGTGGTAGTTTAAGTGGAAAATATCACACACTTGTCCTAGTTTATGATTACACTAGGTTCACTTAGGTATCCTTTCTAGCTCATAAATATGACACTTTTGATGCTTTTAAAAGTTTTGCAAAAAGAGTTCAAAATAAAAAGGGTTACTTCATCTCTTCTATAAGGAGTGACCATGGAAAAGAATTTTAAAATGAATCTTTTAAATCTTATTATGTAGGGAATGGGATTTCTCATTATTTTTCAACTTATAGAATACCACAATAAAATGATATTGTTGAGAGGAAAAATATAACACTAGAACTATGCTCAATAAATACTATTTACCTAATTACTTTTGGCCTGAAGCCATCAATACTTCTTGTTACATTGCTAATCATGTTTTCAAAAAACCCATTCTTAATAAAACTTATTGTGAGCTTTTGAATGGTAGAAAGTGTAAGTTATCATACCTAAAAGTCTTTAGGTGCAAGTGCTACATCTTAAATACCAAGGATAATATTGGAATTTTTTATTCAAAGACAAATAAAGTTTTTTCCTAGGATTCCAGCTTTAGTAAAGCATATAGAGTTTTCAATAAAAGTACTATGGTTATTGAAGAGTCTATGAACATTGTGTTTGATATATATAGTAAATTTAATCTTAGAAAAGGTTCTCTTATTGATAATCTTGTAGGTGACTTTGAAAAAATGGAGTTGGAGTTAGAAAGATTGCTAAAAACCATGATGAAGACAAGTCATAAAGAGAAGTGTTGGACTAGGTTGTTCAAACCTAAGTCCATACATTCTTTTAATCTTGACAATATAGATTAAAAAGTTTTAATATAAATTTTAAGTGTTGTTTTTGCAGATATTAAGATAGAATCTAATTGGGAGTTGAATATAAGTGATTAGAATAAAAAAAAATCCAAGTATGAAAATCTACCTTCGAAATTAGTGATGGAAAATTTCAAAGTGACCACAAATTTTTTAAAAAATAGCTATTGAGATTCAAAAGTCGTGACCACAAATTTCAGTAGTGACCATGAATTTCAGAAACAACATATACATGATTAGACAGATGATTTCACAATAACAATCGCTTTCGTAACCATAAATTTAAAGTAGTGACCACGAATTTTAAGATCCGTCAGAAAGATCCAATGGCTAGTTTTTTAAAAGACCAATGGTTTCACGCCATATAGACTAGCTGTTACAGACAGTTCAAAATTAGCGACCGTGAATTCAGTCTCAACTATGAATTTTGTTTGACAAGCATTTAATGCATGATATGCCTAGCATAATTTAGAAATTTAGTCATAGTTTATTTGTAATGAATCATTGGTGGTTACTGCCTATGAACACACCACCAAATGGACTTAAATGCAAAAGGAAAATCATTGGTATGTGCCAAAACTCTTACAAAGTTAATTCATAACTTTAATTCTTTATTTCTTTATGCATAGTTTGGTGTGAGCTTTAAACACCTTTTGGGTTGGGTTTAAAACCCTTATATAGAAAACTCTTGTATAGGTTTGACAATGAGCCTTAGAAAACTCTTATATAGGTTTGAATGTTAGCCTTGGGAAAACACTTGTAAGGTTTGGTGTGAGCCTAAAACACTACGTTGAGTGTGAGCCTTGGAAAAGCACTTCCAAGGTTTGGTATCAGCCTAAACAATAAGTTGAGTGCGAGCTTGTAAAGCACTAGTGATTGAGTGAAATACCCAATTGGTGAATTGGAGGAGTGGATGTAGGGTTGGTTAATACCAAAACCACTATAAAACTCATGTGTTCATTATTCTCCTACCCTTTCTATAATCTTTCATATTTGTAAGCTTCCTCTAAAATTAAAAGTCCAAATTTGTCACAAATTCAACCCCCTTTCTTAGTGCACTAGGGCCAATAATTGGTATGATAGCTAAGTCTCAATTCAAGCCTTAATTGTGTGAGAAAAGATCAATGGCATAAGAAGGAGTCCACTCTCACCTTAATCCCCACTTTGATGGCAATGATTATGCTCTTTGGAAGCATAAAATGGAGATCTATCTTGATAGTGACCTCATCAACTTATGGGATTATATTCTTGAATAGTGGAAGCCTCCAACAAAGATGGTTGACAAAGTAGATGTAGCAATTGCAATAGAAGATTGGAGTGAAACACAAAGGAAGGCAAATGGAAAGAATAAGAGGGCAATGGCTATTCTCCAAAGCTATATGTCAATAGAAGAAATTAGAAGTATCCAATATTGCCAAACTACACATGCCATATGGAAATCATTAGAAAACTATCATGAGGGCACAACTATTATGAAATCAAATAGGTTGGAGATGTACGTGATAGAGTATGAGCTCTTCATGATGAAAGACCATGAAACCATCACTAAAATGACAAATATACTCCTCTCTATTGTCATAAACTTGAAAAAGTTTAGAATGATTCTTACCAATTATGAGGTAAACACTAAAATCCTCAAATCTCTTCCATTAAATAAATTTGGTGCAAGAGTATGCAACATTTAAGAGTCCAATCCATAGATTGGGAAAGTGCCAACTAATGCCCTCATTGGTAAGCTTCTTACTCATGAAAGGCTCTCAAGAAAGATGAAGAGATGAAAAAGCTAAAAGGGTAAAGAAATAAAGAGGAGAAGAAAGCTATGGCCTTCAAAGCTCAACAATATTATTCAAGCTCAAACGACTCAAATGAAAGTGATAAATAATAAAAATAGCTTGCCAAAATATCAAGAAGGACCAATAAATTGATGAAAAGGAGAAGATAAAGAAGAATCCAAAGAAAGTAATCTTCCTATCATCAAAAGGAAAAGAAGAATACCTTTCAGGCTACTTGGGATGATGAGTCAAGTGATGAAGAAGAAGATGAAGCAGCAAACTTTTGCTTAATGGCTAAAGAGGACTTCTCTAAAGAGGTAAGTACTTTTCTACGCTCTTATAATGATTATGATGCAATTGATGATATAGATGATGAGCTTTTAGAAGCTCTCACTATGAAATGTGACAAATATAAGTCACAAAAGAAAACTTGCACAAAAAAATGTTCCAAACTAGAGGATGAATTTAAATCCTTAAATGATATTATAAGTGAGTTGAGGACTTCTAGTGAAAAACTCAAAAAAGTCTCTGGAGAGTCTTTATAAGTCTTCATCCTCTCTTAACTATTTAAGAAAGGAAAATTATTTTTTGAAGGATGAAGTTATAAAACTTAGAAATTCCATCAAATGCAAGATATGTCTAGCACAACTTAGAGATTTAGGCATAGTTTCTTTGTAACGTCTCTTTGGTGGTTATTGCCTATAAATACACCACCAAATGGACTTGAATGCAAGAGGAAAACTATTGATATATGCTAAAACTCTTGCAAAGTTAATTCATAACTTTAATTCTTTATTTATTTGTACATAGTTTGGTGTGAGCTTTAAACATCTTTTGGGTTGGGTTTGAGAGTTAGCCCTTATATAGAAAACTCTTGTATAGGTTTGAGAGTGAGCATTAGAAAACTATTATTTAGGTTTGAGTTTAGCCTTAGAAAAAGACTTGTAAGTTTTAGTGTGAGCCTAAAACATTAGGTTGAGTGTGAGCTTGTAAAACACTAGTGATTAAGTGAAATACCTAATTGGTTAATTGGGGAGTGGATGTAGGGTTGGTTAATACCCAAACCACTATAAAACTCTTGTGTTCACTATTCTCCTACACTTTCTCTAATCATTCATATTTGTGAGCTTCCTCTAAAATCAAAAGACCAAATATGCCACCAATTTAACCCCACCTTCTTAGTACACTAGGGCCGACAATAAGAAATGAAATCCCAATCACAATAAGCAGAAACCTCAAATTAATATCTTTCCAAGGATTAGAGATTCTTCAAACATTACCTAAAATATCTAATTATTAGTGATACAAGTAAGTACTAGATCTCAACATAATTATTTAGACAATAATCTTGCACTTGTTTCTCAATTTAAGCCAAAATCATTAATGAGGCTTTTAATGAAGAAAGTTGGGTGATTGCCATGCAAGAGGAACTCAACCAATTTGAGAGAAATAATGTATAGGAACTTGTTCTGAGGGATAAGGAATACCCTATTATAGGATGCAAGTGGGTACTTAGGAATAAGTTAGAAGGGCAAGGTTTCATTACTAGAAATAAGGGTAGCTTGGTTGCGAAGGGGTACAACCAAGAGGAAGACATTGATCATGTTGAAACCTCTACCCTCATAGCAAGATTAGAGGCCATTAGGATTCTTTTAGCTTATGCATATTATATGAATTTTAAACTTTTTCAAATGGATATTAAAAGTGCATTTGTAAATGGTCTCATTGAGGATGATGTTTATGTTGAACAACCTCCTAGTTTTAGATCTCATATTTTTGAAAATCATGTTTTTAAGTTAAATAAAGCCTTGTATGGTTTGAACCAAGCTCAAAGAGCTTGGTATGAAAGGCTTAGTTCATTCATTTTGCAAAATAATTTTGAGAAAGGAAAGATTATATAACCTCATTAGTTAAAAGGCATAATCTTGATATAGTCATTGTATAAATATATGTTGATGATATTATATTTGGTGCTACTAATGAATCTTTTTGTAAGGATTTTGCTAAGTGTATGACTAAGGAATTTGAGATGTGCATGATGGGAGAGCTCAAGTTCTTCCATAGCCTGCAAATCAAGCAAACCAAAGAGGGGATATTCATCAACCAAGCCAAGTACACAAAGGATATACTTAAAAAATTTAGCATGAAGGATGTAAAGTAGCAAAGACACCAATTAGTGTTACCATCAAGCTAGACAAAGATGAATCAGGTAAGTTTGTATATGAGAAGCAATATAGAGGTATGCTTAGTTCTCTACTCTATCTCACTATCTCTAGACTCGATATTATGTTCAGTGTATACCTGTAGGCTAGGTTTCAATCTTACCCTAGAGAATCTATTTTAATGATATTAAAAGGATTCTTATGTATTTACATGGCATGTTGCATTTAGGCTTATGGTATCTTAGAAATTGATCCTTTAGGTTTATAGGATATTTGTATGCATATTATGTTAGTAGCTTACTAGATAGAAATAACACTTTTGGAACTTGCCAATTTATAGGAGAATGCTTAGTGTCTTGGTTTAATACGAAGCAAGTTTCAGTTGCCTTATCCATCGTCGAAGCAGAATATGTGGCTGCAAGTTATTGTTGCATTCAAGTTCTTTGGATGAAATAACAATTAAAGGATTATGGCAAAATTGTTGCTCACATTCCCATCTAATGTGACAACACAAGTGCAATAAATCTTTCAAAGAATCTCATCCAACATTCTAAGAGTAAACACATTAACATTCAACATCATTTTCTTAGAGATTATGTCCAAAATGGTGATGTAGTATTGGAATTTATTGACACTAATCATCAACTTATAGATATTTTCGCTAAACCTTACTAATCATCAACTTATAGATATTTTCACTAAACCTCTCGATGAAGAAAGGATGAACTTCATTACGAGAGAGCTAGGAATGCTTGATGGAAGCTCCCTAGAGTGAAAATCATATCTTTTAGATTACTCGTCATTTAGTGTGCTATTTTGAATGATCGATTGCCATATTTGATGGATGTTTACTATACTTTTTTAGATGTCTTAATTATTTATCCAAATGTGCTTCTCTATGCCAATTTGCATGAATTAAGCATCAATACATTAAGTGGATCACAACTAGGAAGGTCAAATCTTATCTCTTCATGTTTTATTTTCTTGCCTCATAATTTGTAGTCATTACTTTTCATTTGCGATCATAAATTATAGGCATTTGTCAAACTTTCTATCACATATCAATTTCATGGTTAATATTTATATTCTCCATCAAAAATTTTTCAAAATTCAAAGTTTTTACCATTGAGTCCTTCAATTTTTGAGAAATTTTTGTCCATTACTCAAATTTTTCATAATTAACAATCACAACTTAAGGTTCGCAATTGTAAATTAGCATAACTGCCAAGCATTAACTGATTTAACTGCCAACCATTGGCACCCCTTCATTAATTGCAAATTTGACCATTTGTTACTATTTTTTCACCTATTTTTTCCTATTAATTGCAAACTCTTATAAAATTTGACCATGTGTTTTATCCCACTTTTACATAATCTCTTCATCTTTCTTCACTCTCTTGTCTCAAACCTTCTCCAATCTTCACTCTTCTCCAATGGCTCCCTAAAAGCTTTCTAGAACAAAGAAAGGAAAGGGCATAGACCAACCCTCTGGTTCTCATTCCCTTCACTTGATGAAAGGGATTACCAAAGAAGAAAAGGACCACTTCAAAGCCAACTCCTCAAAAATTATCCAAGCCAATAAGATTCCCTCAACCATTCTCCTTGAATCCTTAAGAATCAAGGATGAAATTCATTCTTACCTATCCAACTTGGGCTAGAATGAGTTTATCTTTTGAGATGAACTTGACTATAAAGAAATTGATATTGAGTTCATATGCACGATCACTTTAAGCCATAGAGTTGAATTTATAGTAGATTAGTATGGCTTCATTTTTTGGGCTTTTAGGGATCATTTCTTTATGACCTTTGAACAATTTTCCAACCTTTTAAATCTTTAAGTGGGATATAATATTCCTTTCATCATCTCTTCATTTGATATCATTTACTAAAAATTTTGGTATGAGATATCCATTGAAATCAAACATGACCCCAAAACATCATTGGCCAAATATGTCTGAACCCTTCCTAATTGTCTCTTTCATCGTATCATCACCTTTTTTGTGAATGCAAGAGGTGATGGAAATGAAGAGGTCTCTCAAAAGGACCTAGCCTTTTCTTTTTTTTGTAACTAAAAACAAACACATTCAAATAGGCTGATACCTTGTGGATCAATTGATTCACATAAGTACTAAGCCTAAGAGCCAATTTCTTCTATCCTCTCATGTCACAACAATTTATAGATATATGGGAGCACTTAATAAGGAAAATGAAAATTTTATTACAATGAAGTACTTGCCATCCTATAACTTCCTTGAATTGCCCCACCTAATCAATGCTACGACTATACATCCATATTCATATACCTACACCTTAGGTTCATTTAAGGCTAAAAAGCTATAAACTTCTCAAGCCTTAAAAAGGAAGAGGCTTGTCATAGAGGATGGTACTTAATCTATTCCATCTCCATAGCCTAAACCTAAAACCAAATCCTCTATCATCTGACCCTCTCATTAATAAACAAGAAATTGGACAAAGTTATGAGGATGATCAAGATAAGATTTATTCTACTTTCCCACCTTCATAGTGACTTGGTGTGTGACGTCCCATTTGCTAATTATTTCTAAACTAGTTGCATTAACTTATTCATAAAATATGGAATACTAAAGTGACACTACATCATTAAAATCCTTTCATTCTTTCCATTGTCATTAAAAGACTTTATTTCAATTATATTATTTTTTTACACTGTATTTTATTTCACAACATGGCAACTATTTATAATAAACTATACATGGCTGAACAAACTTAAATACTAATTGACTGCATACTGGCCCAACCTTTGTTAGACTGTTATACAATAACTTTGAAATTTAAACTGGATGTAATCTTAGTCTACTTTTCTTGAAAAAAAAATTTAATGCAAAAAAGTGAGCTTACATACTCAGTAAGTAAATACATAACGATACTTCAATCTCAAATAACATAACAACATTTAAATATAAATAACTCATCATCATATCCATGCATAAAATAAAGAGTTTTTACTCTTAAATGACACATAGACTATCAAATGTTATTGTCACATGGGCTGTCATATATTGTTGCCACATAGGTTATACATATCACTACCACAAAGGCTTTCATATTCGGTAGCCAAATAGGTTATAAATATTGTTGCCACACAGGCTATAGATAGCATTGCCACACAGGCTATTGAATGTTATTGCCACATAAGCTATTATAGATTATTGTCACACAGGCTATAGATATCACTGCCACACAGGTTGTCGAATGTTATTGCCACACAAGCTGTTATATATTATTACCACATAGGCCATAGATATCATTTCCACATAGAATCTCGAATGTTACTGCCACAGAGGCTGTTATATATTATTGCCACATAGGCTATAACTATCATTGCCACACATGCTATCAAATGTTATTGCCACACAGGCTATTTCAGATTATTGCCAGATAGACTACATATATCATTACCACCCAGGCTATCGAATCATGCTATAGATATCATTACCACACAGGCTATCAAATGTTATTGCCACACAGGCTATAAATATCATTACCACACATGTTGTTGAACAGTGTTAGTTGCCAACAACATTAAGTATTAGTCTTTCAACAAATCAACTATAAATCTATCAAAATTTCAGCAATATAATGTCAAATAACAACACTCATAACTTTGGCAGCTCATATCACCACATACTCTCATTCTCAAGTCATAATTTATCAATGTCTCATTAAAATAAATAAATCAAGAGTACAATAATATTTTAATCAATGTATTCCTCAATATCATCATATTAAATATCATTTCATTCCATTGAGTATATGTTCATGGATTGGGTTGAGGATGTTACAATTCTTCCCCTTTTATAGAAATTTTGTTCTTGAAATTTTTCTTAGTATAACTTTAAAATAGATAAGGATATTGTCGTCTCATGTGTTCCTCCACTTCCCAAGTGGTCTCCTTAGGTGAATGATGGTTCCATCTCACTTTAACCATGGGTATCACTCGATTCTTTAACTGTTTTAGTTATTAATCAAGAATTTCAACTGGGTGTTCATGATAAGTCATATCATCCAACAATTCAATCTCTAGCTCTAATAATAAATGGCTAGGATCATACCAATGCCTTTGAAGCGTATAAACATAGAACACATCATGCATCTTAGATAATTCTACTGGTAATGCCAATTGATATGGCAAAGGCCAAATTCTCTCTATGATCTCATATGACCCAATGTACTTTGGACTCGACTTTCCTTGTTTATCAAACCTAATAATGCCTTTTCATGGTGAAACTGTAAAAAATACTTTATCTCCAACTTGATATTCCATTTCTCATTAATATTTATCAACATATCCTTTTTGCCTATCTTAAGCAGCTTGCAAACATCTTCTAACTACTTGGATTTTGGCCACTATATCTTGTACCATATCAGGACCCTCTAACTATCTCATCCCTTCAACATCCCAATAAATTAGACTTATACATTTCCTGCAATATAAAGCTTCATATGGTACCATACCGATACTGGAGTAATAACTATTATTATATGCGAATTCCATTAATGGACAATGATAATCCCAATTAGCTTTGAATTCTAACACACAAGTTCGCATCATATGCTCTAATGTCTGAATAGTCCTCTCTAATTAACCATCAGTCTGTGGGTGAAAAGCAGTCCTAAAATTTAAATGAGTACCCGAGGCTGTTTGTAAGCTATTCAAAAAATGAAAAGTAAATTGAGGATCTCTATCTGACACAGTAGAAATAGGAATGCCATGTAATCTCACAATCTCAGCAACATATATTTTGGCCAACCTATGAAGTGAATATGTTTGTCATATAGGCAAAAAGTACATAGATTTTGTAAGTCTATCTATAATTTGTAAGTCTATCTATAATAACCCAAATAGCATTATGCCTTTTGTGTGTCTAAGGCAAACCAATAACAAAATCCATTGAAATTTTCTCTCATTCTTATATAAGAATAAATAAAGGATGCAACTTACTTGCTAGTGCTTGAAGTTCTACCTTGATCTATTGGCAGGTTAAACATCTCGATACAAACTCAACTATGTCTTTCTTCATCATTGACCACCAAAAATGTGACCGCAGGTTTTTATACATTTTTGTACTTCCAGAGTGTATAACATATAATGCATTATGTGCCTATTGGATAATCTCTGATCTCAAACCATCAACATCTGGTACGCAGACTCGATTATCCATCGCTATCATTCCATCATCTATAATTAAAAAATTAGTCTTCTTACCTTCATATATCTTTTGTAGCATTTTCTTCAAATATGGATCCTTCACCTAAACTTCTCTAATTTTGTCATATATCACAGGCTTTAACTGAAGAGTAG
>CATIWR010164555.1:0-12826 GCA_949677035.1 Omphalea diandra | reverse complement strand
TATATATATATATATATATATATATATATATATATATTTCATAAAAACTATAAAATTCGTTTATACAAAAAATACTCATATTGAATTTATAATTAAATTAAAATTGAAAGCTAGGATATTCAAATTGTACTCAGAATTAATTTCTTCCGCACATATGAGTATATCATGCATATGGCTATTTAATATTTAAAATGTTAATAAACAGTAAATCATGTCAGGTATATTTTCTTAAAGATCAAAATAATAGTATTTGTTATCTTAAGTGAAGTTTGAATCCAAATCCTATATAAAGATTTCATTATGATATTTATAAATTTAAATCCATTCTATATCTAACATCAATGCTATTATTTATTATAAATCTTAACTCATTTTAAAATTTCAAATGCTATTCAAAATTATTGAATTAATTATAAGTGGATGAAGCAAAGTAAATTTAGATCATGTCAATTTTAAATTAAATTATTTTTAGATCAAAGCAATAAATCATTTCTTTCAAGTTAATCAAAATCATATCACTTTAAGTTATGGGTGAATCAGATTAATCTACCATGTAAAAATAAGAAATAAATTCAAATAATTTTCAGGTTATTTTTCAAATTTTGAATAATTTATAATTTTAATTTTGAAATAAATAAAATATTGTTTTAATTTTAAATAAAACTTTAATTTTTAATGATTTAAATCTAATCAAAGTCCAAATTTATTTAAATTGAGTTAATATTAGATTAATATAGATTGATCTACAAATATACAAATCAAATCAAATTTAATTTGAAAAATTTAAATCATTTTAAATTCGAATCCAATTTAAATCAATTTTTGTGACTGTGCCTGAAGTGCACATACCTCTCACCATTTGTTTTTACCATGATGTGGTAAACCAATTTTTATTTTTGAAAATCAGTCAAAAAAAAAAAAAGCACTATCATCTTCAATCATCCCTAATCACATCAAATTTCCGTCGACTAATTTGCAGGCAAAGTTTCAAAAAAATACCAATGGTGTGAAGAACACAATGTCTTTTCCATAATCAAATTTATATCGACTAATTTGCTGGCAAGGTTCTAAAAATACCAATTACGTAAAGAACACAAAGTCTTTCCTATAAAGTTATGTACCAAACTGTGATTATCTCCTCTACATGGTGCTAGAATGATCTCCACACAACCGCAGGGTAAATGACATTTTCTGAGATAAGAATTCTTTCATTTATTTGGCAAATTTGGTACCAAAAGCACACAGAATTTGACAAATGATTACCTCAAATAAGCGTCCAAATCAAAACCATCCACTGAGATTTGATATATATAATTCTGAACAACGTTACTCAAAAGCACAATTAGATGTACCCTCCTTTGAAATCAAAGGTATTCCATTATTGTCCTGAGGGAAGAAGCTAGAATTTCCATGCAGAGCAATTTTTTAAAAAAATATAATTTTGCATTATAGATTTTTGTGATTTTCCAATTACTTAATATATACTTTAATTACAATTTCTATTATTAATTACAATTTCTATTATTATTATTATTATTATTATTAATCAAGCTTTGGATGAATTTTATATTAAGAAATAGGAGGGTCTAAATTACCAACACAATAGAATGTCTTTGGAGATATAATTTGGTGAACTTGGGATGGAGTTCACCATCAATGACCAAGATTATTTTACATGCATAAAATCTAAAAGCATAAAAATTATACTTAACAATAATAAATCTGTTGATGAGTGACAAATAATTAAGCATTGAATGTACCTTTTTTTTGTGGATAACTTGTTCCAAATCTATATGTAATCTTAAACCCAATGCTAGGATCATTCAATAAATTGAGCAAAGAACTTAATTCCTAATAAGACTTTTAAATAACCATATTTAGGAACCTTGGTTACAAATAATTAAAAGTTATTTAATATCAAACCTAAGATTAACTAAGTCAATTTTAAGTTTAGATTAAACTAAGTTTGAATGTACCAAGCATTCACTTGATAAATTCACCTAAGTCCTAATAACTAAAGAAGAAAATTAAACTCTCACAAAAAAAATAAAAGTATATTAAATAACTATTAAGGTACATGGCTTTTAAAGGCCTTTAAATATACATTACAAGATTTAGCTAATACTAATCCTAATAGGAAAAGGAAAAGTAAATAGGAATAAACTTCAGCGTAGAAGACGAAGATTAATGCTTCTCTAATTAACATTTCTAATTAAAGAAAACAAGTAAAAGAATTCCTAAACAATTAGAAAACCCTAATTGTCTATCCTATTAGAAGAAAAGAAAGTTTTGTAAGTTAACAAGGAAAACTAAAAATCTGACTATTTGGTATTCCATGGTCGTGCAGATGGATGCATGGTTGCATTGAGTTACAATGCCAATTTGGTGCTTTTTGCAATTCCTTTTTACATGGTTGTGCTTTTCAATTACGCGATCATGTGAATTTTACATGATCGTAGGGGTCTTATGCATGGGCATGCAAAGATGGTCATACAAGGTCTAATCCTCCTATTTCTCATACATAGTCATGCTTCTAGCCATGTGCCTTCATAATCGAGCATGGTCATGGTCATGTATCTATGTATATGGGTGTGTTTATGATCATGTAAACTGCAAATTCAGCTACTGAATCTTAATATAGGTGTGTACCTAGTTGTGTAACCTGTAGGTTAGCTTATTCATCATCTTTGACTTAAAGATAAGTAATTAATCTTGGTAATGCATGGATATCTTCATGAATAACCTTTTTTTTTTCTTGCATCTCCATTATTAAACCTTACAAAACCATTTTCATTTATTTAGTCCTTGGTCTTGTCATTAGACCTCCCATTCCTTATAATGGATCTTTAGTGCTACCTTGGTTTGCATCATCCCATCATTATAAATACTCTTTCATTAATTTCAACAAAGGCTTAAAAACTAATCTCAAGGAAAAACTGGCCATCAATATTATCTCATATATTCGTAATAACCCCTTTTATTTCATAATTAATCTACCAAAGTACCCAACTAACCAATCACTAAATCCAGGACTCTTGCCTCTCGAATGGGTCTGTCTAGGTATATGGGCATAACATTGCATATCTATTCTCCCAAACATCACCCATTAGGTATCCTTATCTTGAGATAAAGATAGGAATATTAACCTTTTTCTCCCTCATTTTCTAGTCATATTTTGGTGACTCCATTAGGGAAGGGATGCTCTCTCTTACGTCCATTCAAGTCTTTACTAAATCTTATGCATAAGACTCCATATGGAGTTTGAAGACAATGCCCAAGACCTCTTTTTTTTTCCTATATTGGTTATCCTTAAAGCTTTCCATAATAGTTAAGACAAAATGCAAGCTTGCTAGTAAAAGATGTTTGAGACTCTCTAAGAACAAGATCGCCTCTTATAAGAAACTCTTGCCAATACCAAAAATTAGGATCTTCTTCCTACAATCCCCATATGATAGCAACCATCCACCACCAAACCTCGTCCTTCCCGTAAGCCCATAAATCATTGACCCTTACTTTAATAACCTGTTCTTTAGGCTTAACAAAAATCAAAACTTAGACAAAGTGAGCACTCTTTTAGACATACACACCTAGATCACTAACCTATAAATAACTAAAGGGAGGAGGTTTGCTTCATCAAACTTCCAATATAAATAAACAAAAAAAAAAAGTCGCCTAGAATATGGCACTAAGCCTCTTCCTAACTCTTATGTCTCTTGTAGAAAATTGGAAAAATACTAAAAAAAGGATATAAGAGTATGCCTTCTATGTCGCATATGATCTAAAGTTCCTTTACCCTTCCCACATTATTACCAAACCTTTTATCCTATAGATTATGTGAGCCTAAGATTTGTTATCCTTGGTGGAAGTAAAGGAATTTTAAAGTTCTTAAAGACACTGGAGCTCTATGGATTAGCTAAGGATTTAAAGTTAGGAGAATTCCATAAGTCTCTCATTGATAAGACCTATACTTAATATGCTACCTAGCTCTAAGCTCTAAGCTCCATGAATTCTCAAAGTGTATTATCTTTAATAGAACTAAAGGAAATGTGAAGGAACACATCATGAAGTTTATAGAGACACTAAGGTTGTATGGATTGGATAATGATTTGAAAGTAAGAGAATTTTTTAACTCTCTCACTAATAAGGCCTATAATTGGTATGTTAACTTGGCTTTGGCCTCTATAGAGTCTTTGGGGATTGTGTGTGAGCTTTTTTGTAAGAAATTCTTCTCTACTAGGGAGCAGGTCGTTGGCAGATCTTAGTAGGATTCATTAAATAATAAAAGTGGGTCTTATGAAACTTATTGAATAATGTTGCAAACATATATTGGAAATGGCTTTAGTGAGAAGGATGTAATCAAAACTTATATCTAAGAAAGTTTAAAGAATATTACATCCATCTAGAAAACCTAAAGGGCACCACTTTTGCATCTATCATGCAAGATGTAAAAAGGACAAACAAGGCAATCATAAAGGCAAAGTTTGAAGGAGGATGCTTCCAACAGACATAAACTATAGGAGGTTATGCTAAGATGTCAAAAACAAAATCCATACTAAGAAATCTTATAATCTAGTAAATGATTAAGCGTTATCTTTCCTTTATACTATAAACAAAGTACACACAATTTTAGACTAGTGGATTAAAGATATAAATATTTACCTCCCCTCAAGAAAAAAATTACCAATTAACTAAGAAAGGTCTAATCTAAAGTATTGTCAAACATACATATATAGGTCAAAAAGTGAGTACATATATAGTTATGTGCATATGGGAGTTGCTATACATGCACGTGTATAACAACCCCCCCCCTCCCCCTATGAGCATTTTAAGTTTAACTATGCAAAAATTGGCAAACTAAGCTTCCTAAGGCATTTCTAAGTCATCATTCATGCCAATAAAGACCTAAAAATCATGAATAAACATGCAAACACTACTTTAACACATTTCTAATCTCAAATCATTAACATTTAAGAAACATAAAGCATTAATGCATAAGTTTATATAAAGAACAAGGATTAAAGCATGAAACCAAAATATAACAGTGCCTAAAATAACATAGAAAACATTGAAGACATAATATGGAGGTTATATGAAAATGGTAGGGGGTTATACATGCATGAGATAAGGCATATAATGGTTCAAAACCCCTATAGATTTATACGAACACACATACACATATAGTTATATATGATGGTTCAAAGCCCCTATAATGTCTATAAGAACCCACATCCACATATAGTTATATGTGTACACATATAGCTATGCATGTACATGTTTTTCGAAAAGCCTATATAGAGTGAAACCCCTCATATGTCAGTTAAATAGTTCTTAATGCACCAAATGTCTAAAATAAATTATTTTAAGTCATTTTTAAGGGATTTTCATGCATGATGAAGATTTCTTGATATGAAATAGAGGTATAAAAATCAAATTACATAGGGTTTAAAATATATTTTACTATTAGATTTCAGATGAGTATTCTTGTAACCCTCTAAGATTTGGTCTTTGATCTTTAAGATGAGTTGATGTGCTCTTATCCTTGTTCATGATTGCTTTTTGATATGTTTTGGATAAGTATATAATCTCCAAGTTCCTTTCTTAATATTGCTTCCCTACTCTCTTTCTTCATAATTTTGGTTTAAATGGGTTTTTAGCTCTTGGATGAAATAAGTCTTTAATGGATTTTGGGTGATGGACAATTTTATTTTGGTTAGATGATTATGGATGATGGGTTAGGGCTGGTAAAGATTAGTTATGGTCTTTAATGTGTCGTATGTATGAAAGACGAAGGTGTTAATGGATTTTCCTAAAGCTAAATCTTCATCTTCCTTAAGAGCTAAGGTTTTGGGTGGAAATATTAGGGTTTTGCTAAGTGATGTGTGTCCTTCAGAGTATTCTCTTTCAAACAGGTGTTAAGTGGGGTACATATATGGCCTTTAAAATATTCTAGACTTTGCTTAACTATGCATAATTGACATATCTGCGTCGACAAATGTGTATGTTGAAAATTATGCACATGTCTGCATACTCACCTGAGCATTCTTTCCACTTAAATATTTATAGTTTTACCATTTTTAACTTTCCAACTCCTTTTTCATCCTTCTTCGAGGTTTTTTGACTCTCTAAACACATCAAATTACTTTTAAAACTTAAATAGAAGCAAATCTCATAAGACATCAAATCCATCAATTTAAAGGATAAATTTTTGAAAAATAATTATTAGATTTTTACCACGCAAGCAAATGAAAAATTTAGTGTTACACTAACTATGTCATATAATAATCCAAAATCTACCTTTTCCTTTATCATGAGATTGACAAATTAAGTAGGAAGTTTATTTGGGGAGAAAATCAAGATAAGAAAAGAGTTGTTATAGTTTGTTGGAAATGTTATGCACTCCTAAATAATGAGGGTCTTGGCATGAAAGATCTAAGCCTATTTAATAAAGCTTTATTATTAGTAAGAAAGATGCACTTTGGATAAAGGTAGTGCATAATAAATATTACAATGGAAAGGAGTTAATTCCTATTATTTTCAAGGCCAAAAGCTCTTCTTGGGTATGGAAAGGAATTCAAAAGGTTTGGGATCACATGTTAAAGGAGTTTAGATGTTCGATTGGAACTAGAAAAAAATATATGGTTTTGGTTAGATTGTGGGTTCTAAAGGAATAACATAGGCATAACTAGTAAGAGTAGGGTCATGTGACCCATTTTAATTCTTAAAATATTTAAAATCTCTACATATTTTTATAGGTGACCCCACTACAAATTTTATAAAATTATTTAAAGGACCTCTCTTTTTTTAGAAAAAAGGGCAATTTCTTTTCTTCTCTGCCAAGACAAACACAACACATCTCTGTTTCATTTTGATAACATACACAATGGCTCTTGAGTTCTTTATCTTCTCTCCCAAATTGGTTATTGATAGTTGGTTCTTTTTCTTGCTAGAACTCATATCTAATCTTTTTTTTGGCTATTTCAAATAAGTTAAACAATTTTTTTGCTTTTAGATTTTTCAACTTTCTTTATTTCTTTTTTTTTTCCTTACTTTATACTATATTACGTTTTCACCACTATTATTATTATGTCACTTCTCCTATTCCTTGAAAGGAGATTAATCAAAAAGGGAAGAGTTTTATTTATGAGCTTGGAGGAAGGGATAGGGATAAATTTTAGCATTTACTCTTAGCTACTGTTCTCTTTAATTAACTATTATTAGGCCATCTTGCCATGTTGGAAAAGAAGAAAAAAAATTTTGGGTCTATCTAATTATGGTAAGTTAGTTGTGAAGTCAACTTACTTGGCTTTTTCTAAGTCAAATGTATAGGTTACTATAAAGAAATGGGATTTAGTTTGGAAGTGGATAAGGGCCTAAGGCTTTCGCACATTCTTTTGGCTCATCATGTAAGTTGGTTTGTTACTTAATCCTAAGAGAATAAGGGGGCATATGACTAATGATAACCTTTGCCACCATTATCTTTTAATTAAAGAAACTAATGTACATGTGTTTAAGAGACTATGGTATATCGTTTTAGGTTGAGATATCACTTATACCACAAAAAGTATACTAGATTGGTTTCTTTTCCAAGGAAAGAGAGGAGTGGTTAATGGAGAATTTGAGATGTTTTGGGTTAACAGTAAAAGGAATTCATTAGAATCTTCCATTTGTTATAGTTTGTTAGTATCATTAGGAGTGGAGAAATGGTACCATGTTCAATGAAAACTTCAAGTGGCCAACTAATTCCAAGACTATCATCCTTTCTTTTGAGATGGCTATAATTAGAGCAAATGGTGTTTTAATGAAGCTAGGTAAGTGCATACCTATGAGACAAATGTAACTTATCTCATAGTCTTTCTTCCCCTGTGGTTGTATAAAGCTAAACACTGATGGGTAAAGGATCTAGAATCAAAGGAGTGCTACTATTGGAGGGCTTCTTTTGTTCCAATACAGGTGCTTGGATGGGAAGATTCTTAGCCAATCTTATAGCATAATTTAATACATATTGTTGTATATATGAAATATTTTCAAAAGGCTACATACTTTCTCTTGCCGTAACACATCAATAAAAATGAAATTTTATGTTTGGTTTATGAACAAGCATGTGAATTTATGATGTTGTTATAGTTGTTAGTGTTGTATAAAATGTTTTTTGTGTTTAATTTATTAATCATTTATGATAATTATGTCAAAATAAAAAATACTTAAAATAATAAGTAATCATATATATTAATAAGATTATAATCTAAATATTTGAAAATTAGATTAATTACAATATTGTTATATAATAGGCCTAATGACTAAAAAACCTTAACCTTTAATCTGAATTTCAATTGTACCCAAAACTTTTAATTTCATCAATTCTACCCCAATTTGGATATATAGTGTCAATTTTACTCAAAGTGAAAATAGAATTGAGAAAAGTAATTTTTAAACTGACTTGGCACACATATAAGAAAAATTTAAACACATCAAATGGTGTTTAACTAAGAAAATATTTTTTAGCTAATTATGGTTGAGTTATGAACTAACTAAGAAACTTTCACATTTTGTCCCCTTTACACCTCCTTCTTCTCACACTACCAATCGGAAATGGCTTCTCATCATCCTCTCCATTACTACCATTGCCAAAACCTTGCCCTAATCATCGCCATCACCATCATAAGTGCTTATTGTTACAGCAATTATAGGTGCATTACAAACATTGTTGTAACCAACCCACACTACCACAACATTCACCAATTGACTCAATAGACCTAGCTCTTACTTTTCTCCATTAACGATAGTATCGACCACCTAGTTTTTACTCTTTCTACCCTCCAAAATCTCAAACCTAGAAAAATCTCCACAATCTAAGCTTTCAACACCTAAGTGTAGGGTTTGGTGAGGACCTATAAATATAGTATTTTCTCTTTTCTCTTCTTCAACAAATAGCCGCTCTTGGATCCTCTCTTCTTCATTTTTTTTTTTTTTGCTTCTAATACTCATTTTCATTCTCCTTGTTCGCTTATAGAAGCAACCGTTTGCATCATTCAAACCCATTTTTATGCATTTCTTGTTCGTAGATCAATAACCCTACCTTAGCTCTAAGACCTTGCTTTTATCAAATCTACGTTCAACTCAATCAAATCCTTTGTTTTGAATAAAGCCCATTTCAATTATGAGGTTATTTTGCATAAAGCCATGGGCTTGTTGTTCAAAGTCAACTCTGTTCGAATGCAACACATTGATCTTCCTATTTTTTTAAGGGTGATCAAATTTTGCTTATTCGAGTATATGATCCACATCCATATGAAATTGTTGCTCAAATTCAACTCTATGTCAAAGGGGATAAATAATGTGATGAGCTTTAGCTCAACAACATGTGAGATTCACGTGTGAGTTAATCTTATTAATCATTTATGATAATTATATCAAAATAAAAATATTTAAAATAATAAATAATCATATATATATATATATATATTAATAAGATTATCATCTAAATATTTGAAAATTAGATTAATTACAATATTGTTATATAATAGGCCTAATGACTAAAAAACCTTAACCTTTAATATGAATTTCAATTGTACCCAAAACTTTTAATTTCATCAATTCTACCCCAATTTGGATATATAATGTCAATTTTACTCAAAGTGAAAATTGAATTGAGGAAAGTGATTTTTAAACTAACTTGGCACACATATAAGAAAAATTTAAACACATCAAATGGTGCTTAACTAAGAAAATATTTTTTAGCTAATTATGGTTGAGTTATGAACTAACTAAGAAACTTTCACATTTTGTCCCCTCTACACCTCCTTCTTCTCACACTACCAAACGGAAATGGCTTCTCATTATCCTCTCCATCACTACCATTGCCAAAACCTTACCCTAATCATTGTCGTCACCATCGTAAGTGCTTTTTGTTACTGCAATTATAGTTGCCATTACAAACATTGTTGTAGCCAACCAACATTGCCACAACATTCATCAATTGACTCACTAGGCCTAGCTCTTACTTTTCTCCATTAATGATAGTGTCGACCACCTAATGTTTTCTCTTTCTACCCTCCAAAATCTCAAACCTAGAAAAATCTCCACAATATGAGCTTTCAACACCTAAGTGTAGGGTTCGGTGAGGACCTATAAATATAGTATTTTCTCTCTTCTCTTCTTTAACAAATAGCCACTTTTGGATCCTCTCTTCTTCATTTTTTTTTTTTTTTTGCTTCTAATACTCATTTTCATTCTCCTTGTTCACTTACAGAAGCAACCATTTGCATCATTCAAACCCATTTTTGTGTGTTTCTTGTTAGTAGATCAATAACCCTACCTTCGCTCCAAGTCTTTGCTTTTATCAAATCTACGTTCAACTCAATCAAATCCTCTATTTTGAATAAAGTCAATTTCAATTATGAGGTTATTTTGCATAAATCCATGGACTTGTTGCTCAAAGTCAACTCTGTTTGGGTGCAACACATTGATCTTCCTATTTTTTTAAAGGTGATCAAATTTTGCTTATTCGAGTATATGATCCACATCCATATGAAATTGTTGCTCAAATTCAACTCTATGTCAAAGGGAATAAATAATGTGATGAGCTTTAGCTCGACAACATGTGAGATTCACGTGTGAGTTAATTTTACCTAACTATTTGATTTAAACCATAGTTACATATGGTCTTAACTGTTTAGTGGGTCTCATCTGAGGTGTGTAAATTTTGCTTATGTGTATATCAAGTCAATCTAAAAACTAAGTTGGGGCAAGTGGAAACAATTGCCCCCTTGCTTTTTACAACCTATATTGTATTTTATTAGATTTATAGATTTGCACTGACTAGATTATTTATGTTTGCCTCCACTCTTGCCCTTATTATATTAACCAGTCGGCAAACTGCGAGCGCAACTGTATTTTTATTTATGTTTTAAAGAAATATGTATTTAATTTTTTTAAAAAAATTGTGTTATTTAGTTATTTTTTAATAATAGAATAAAAAATAGTGAATACATTTAAGAGTGTTCGAGAAGATGAAAAATAAATTATTAATGAAATGCTTGCAGTACATGTACATGAATTTAAAAATTTTTAAATATTAAATTATAGTAAATATGTTTAAACTTAAATGATGGTTTCATTGAGTTTTATGAAAAATTTGTAGCTTTTAGCATAATAATTCGAGAGAAGAGAAGGAGAAGAGATCTTCAAAAATCATATTAAGCCAATGTAGAAATGACAAAACTATACACTTATCTTTTCATCCTTTATTATGGTGATAAACATAAAAGCAAAATCACAAACTTATATATTATACAAAATTATAAGTTGGGAAAAAGGACAACACATTTGGACGTAGTGCTTGTAATTTGAGATTTTTATTATTATTAATACTGAAGGGAGGAAGACAAATGATGGTCCTTGTGTCAAAGACAATCTTGTTGTAAAAGATGTGTGCGAAAGAGTGTAGAAATTTTGTACTTTTAAATTATTTATTAATTGCATTTTCTAAATGATATTGAAGTGAAAAGTTTGATGTTTGCTATACATTTGGTGCATTGAATTTTAGTATTTTATTTATTATTAGAGATTTCATTTTTGATTTTCCAGTATTAATTTGTGGTTTGTTTACATAATAATTGATTAGTATGAGTTATATTGACGAGTGGATTTGATACTATTTTAGGATTTTTTTTTTTATTGGCAAGAGTAAATTTTTTCCATATTGTTAGTCTACTATTTGTAGTAGGAGTTTTGGTTCTTGAAAAACATTTAAAATGTGTTGAATAATAGCTAATATGTAAGTTGTATATTTATTTTCGCGGTGATGAGATTCATGTAATAATTTACTAGTTTTGATATATTTTTGTTTATAGAAATAAAGACGTGTCATATATGAATAAGACATGTTTATTTTTGTGATGGTAACATTTTTTTATTAATTTGAATTCAGACAAAATTATCATACTTTTATGCTTTGTAGAGAAATTTCAAATTTAGATGTTGTAGAGCTGTTTGATGTGTTAGTTGTGTATGAAATTTTGAGTGCCTGCAAAATTGGAGAAACATAAATTATATAAGGGTATTAAATTTTTGTAAACATTGAAATGAAATTTATTTTCTTACTTCATTTCTTGACGGTTGACTTCATGGGCACTTGATTTAAGCCTCATGAGCAGTATTGATTTTTTCTTGGGACTATATTGGATGATAAGCGAGAGATATGATGGTTTTTTTTTTAATGGATTATGGTTTGTGTGTTATTTGTAGTTGAGTTGTTTTTATATGATGTGCGACTTTTTGTTTTAGATATATTTAATACACTGAATTTGAAAAGTTTTGATTATTTTGATTGATTATTAAGGAGATATTAATTATTTTGTTAATGTATTTTATATTTTGAATGTGGCTAATTTGATTGTATATTGTTACTCCCTGCTATGTTTAAGTACAACAACTTGTAGTCAAACATTGATATAATTTTTTTTTTCAAACTTAATGTTGTCCCTAGGCACCAAGAAGGGGGGTTGAATTGGTGATTAAAAATTTAAACTAAAGATTAAGAGAAGAAGAAAGAATTACAAGGAGACAAAGATTTTATAGTGGTTCGGGCAAAACAATCCCTACATCCACTCCCCAATCACTCAATTGGCTATTTTACTAATTCAATGGTGTTTTTCAAGCTCACACCCAACTTACTACAACTTTTGTTTTAATGGCTAACACACAACCTTACAATAAAGTGTTTTCTAGGCTAACACAAAACCTCACTCAAGTGTTTTGACAGGCTAACACTAAAACCTTTCTTAAAGTGTTTTTGGTAGGCTAACACAGAACCTTATAATCTGGT
>CATIWR010164554.1:0-18143 GCA_949677035.1 Omphalea diandra | reverse complement strand
AAAATTCCATAAATAAATGATGTAAAGTTGTCAGTGTTGAAATTTTTATGTGGGCTAATATTAATTATGAGTATATTTTAATTATTTATAAAACAGATTAAATAATATAGTTTATTGATTGGGGGTAAACCCAATTAAAATCTGATCAATTGAGTTATGGGCTTGCGACACCTTCTATGGGCCGATATGAAAGACGGTCAGTGTAGGCCTATTTTAACATGGACTTGTGATGGGTGGGCATGTTAAAATTTATTATAAATAGGTTGGGTCTCCTCTTCTATCTTCAGATTGACAACCTTAGTTGTTACGTCCATTGTAGCCGTTTTGAGAGAAGGTCAATGAGAGGAAGACTTAACTTTTTTTTTCAACCATTCTGACATATTATTCCAGTGTTTAATTTCAGCGGTTGTAATCATGACTCAAAGCAATTTGGGATCCAACGTGCAGACATGTATGCAATTTGTTTCCGCTTAATTGTTAAATTGGTGTTCTAAATTTATTTACTAGATCCAATAATTATTACATGTGGTATCAAAGCCTAGATTGTACATGATTTAGAACCCTAAATATTTTGTATTGTTAAACAAAAAAAAATTGGTCAGAGTTAGGTTATCCCACCATGAGTGAATCACATTTGATATATATTTAATTTGATTCTACTGCATAAGTTATTCCTTTGGCTCAGACGGTTGGTGATTGCGTTATTTGTAAAAGAGGTTGCGGGTTCGAAACCCGTGTTGGCTAAATCTTTTTTGTTTCTTGTAATTTTTTTTCTCTCTTTTCCTTCCTTCGCTTTTGCGTTTTAGTCTATAACCCAACAAACAAAGCTTTTCCTTTTGGTTCCAAACCGAATTCACAAAAGAAGCAAGATGGTCGCACTCTGCGCCCATAGCTTATGCAGCCTTCACGCATTATACGGAGACCAATGTGGCAGCAGAAGCAATTGTCATATCAGTTTTAGCCATTTGCTCATCCTTCCAATTCCTAAACGATTCAGCGGTGACAATAACAGCTGCCACTATGCCGACGACAGAAATCGCAGCGAGTAGTTGCACATTATGGGACTGGTCCCTCTTTTTTTTCTTATCCCTCCTTTCCTTCATCCACCTTCCAACAGTCTTCCCACCACCGCCACCGGCTGCGGAGACGGTGACACCGGGAGTTGTTGGCGGTGTACGACACTGGGTATTGATGTTATGGTTGGGACGACAATACTTCTTAACAGAAAAGGAATGGAATTGGTCAAATTTGTTAGTTTCCTTAAAAATCTTAATTGACATCGTTAAAAAAAAGGGTTTTGAAACCACAAATCTAAAAGATGTGTGTCGTGGGTCTCAAATCCACAACCACAAGGCTTAATGCCTTGAGTGTTGCCAACTGAACTAAGTGAATTGCTTGTTGATTTCTTATGTGGATGAATACGTAGATAAGCACGCTTATATTTATGTTCATCATAGTGTATTTGAATTTTATTTCAATAATTATTAATATATATATTAATACTTAGGTGGTTTATATATATAATTAATTGTATGTTTATTATTTAGTGACATTGATCTTGTGATAAAAATTAAATAAATCAACAATAAATATTTATTTTGCACGTATATGAATAAATAAGTATGTGCTTAAAATTAAGGTATATTATGTTTAGTACCTTGTGTATCTTTTGAAATATGTACTTGCGTTTAGTATATATTTTAATTGGGCTATTATAAATCTCTAACTAAAAATAATTTTATAAGTTGATATGGGAGTTACCGCCAAAGTGAGACATTCATTGAAATTCATAGAGTTATTTTTAATTTTTGCGAAGAGATAATTCCAAATCAATGTATATAATAACCTGTTCAAAGTGAATTATTAGATGCATTGATTTTGGGTGTGCTAGTTGGAATGAAGAGAAAATTCTAAATTAATATATATAATAACCTGCTCAAACGGGGTTATTAGATGCATTGATTTTGGGAGAGCTTGTTCAGATGAAACTATTTGTGCTTAGAGGTACATTATTCTAGGGAGTCTATCTGCCCAAAAGGGATAGATTTCTCGAAACTAGTTTATCTCAATTGTGTGCTTTATAACTAGAAATTTTATTGCATGTGCATATTCTGACCAAAAGGAAATATGTAGTGATGCTAGAATTTTCTAGATTATGTAAATCATAAATTTTATTTTAGTACATAGCCCAATTCTAATACATGCTTTTGTTTTACACAAACAGTCTCCTTTAGTCTCAACAACAGTGCTGCGACTGTTAAACTCTTGACTAACACCAACTTTAAGAGGTGGAAAGATGACATCCTGTTTGTCTTGGGAATGAGTGAGATTGATTATGTCCTTTATGAAGACGAGTCTGCTAAACCCACCCGTGAGAGTAATGTTGATGAAAAAGAACTACATGCCAAATGGGAGAGATCAAATTATCTCAGTCTTATGGCCATAACAAAACCTATTCCTGAATACCTTAGGAGTAGTTTTTCTACTGATGTTACTGCTAAAGCTTTTCTTGCTGCTGTAGAAGATAGATACTTTGTATCCGATAAGACTGAGGTTGAGATCCTAATGAGTCAGTTAACTAGTATGAGATACAACCAAAGTGGGAATGTGAGAGATTACATTCTAAATATAGTTCACCTTCAAACCAAACTTAAGGGTCTTAAGCTTGAGATTTCTAATGAATTTGTAGTTCACCAAGCTTTAAACACCTTATCTCCTGAATTCAGCCAAATTAAGACTACCTATAACACCCAAAATACTACCTGGACCATTAATGCCCTTATAACTAAGTGTGATGCTGAAGAAAAAAAAATCAGGAAAGAAAAGGGTGAGGTTATTATGCTATTGACACAACCTAGGGCTGATTCTAAAAAGGATAAAAGTAAGTTTAAACCTAATTATTATGCTCCTACAAGGAATCAAAATTTTAAATGGCATGGTAGGAATCAGACCAAAAGAGGGGAAGATTTTGGAGTTGCCTACAAAAGTAAGGTGAAATGTTTCTTTTGTCATAAAGAAGATTATATAAGAAAAGATTGTCATCAATTCACAGTTTGGCTAAAGAATAAAGATGAAGGTATTCCTTTGGCTTATGTTTACTTTGAATCTTATATGGTTGATGCACCACCAAAATTTTGGTGGCTTGATAGTGGTGCAACTGTTCATATTGCTATTACCTTGCAGGGGTTCACAAGCAAACGAAAGCCAAGTAAAAGGGAGTCCAAGCTTAGAGTTGAAAACAATTTGGAGATAGATGTTGAGCAAGTATGAGTAGTTAGATTAGTCTTGGAAGCTGCATTTTGTCTAATTTTAGATAACACCTTTTAAGTTCCATCTTTTAGGAGAAATTTGGTTTCTGTTTTTGTTTTGGACAAGATTGGATTTCATTTTACTATTGGTAATAAAAGAGCCAATATGTTTTTAGATTCCAAATTGATTGGTGAATGTGTTTTATTCGATAATTTATATAGATTGTGTTCGGATGATGCAAGAGATTGTGAACCTTCTTGTGAAGCTAATGTTGTGGCCAAACGATCCTTAATTAAAGAAAAATCTTTTTCATTGTGGCACAAAGGTTTAGGTCATATATCTAGAGAAAGAATTGGCAGACTAATAAAGGATGACATTCTTCCTTCTCTTAATTTTGAAGATCTAGATGTTTTTGTGGATTGTATAAGGGGTAAATTGACTAAGAATAAAAAGAAAGGTGCTAATAGAAGTTCAAATCTTTTTGAGATTATTCATACTGATATTAGTAAACCTTATTCACCTACTATTTATGGCAATAAATATTTCATTACCTTCATTGATGATTTTTTCTGTTATGGTTATTTATACTTGATAAAGGAGAAATCATATGCTATTGAAATGTTCAAAATTTTCAAAACTGAGGTTGAGAAACAATTGGAAAAAGTCATTAACACTGTGAGTTCTGATTGTGGGGCTGAATATTATGGCAAATATAATGAGACTAGTCAATATATGGGAGAGTTTGTCAAATATTTGCAAGAATGTGGAATAGTTGCTCAATATACCATGTTTGGTAGTCCTGAACAAAATGGTGTCGCTGAAAGGCGCAATCGTACTTTGAAAGATATGATGAGAAACATGATGAGTAGGTCTAACTTACCTGAATTCTTATGGGGTGAGGCTATTAAAACTGCCATTTATATTTTGAACCGTGTCTCTAGTAAATCTATACCTAAAACACTTTTCTAGTTGTGGACTGGTAGAAAACCTAGTTTGACCCAGTTTCATGTTTGGGGTTGTCCTGCTGAGGTTAGAATATATAATCTAAATGAGAAAAAGACTGACCCTAGAATTGTCCATTGTTATTTTATTAGGTACCCAGCCCATTTTAAAGGATACAAGTTCTATTGTCCTACACATAGTACAAGAATTGTAGAGTCTTTAACTGCGAAGTTTTTTGAGATGGATGTTGCTGATCTAGACATTTCTCAACCGCCTGTTCGTGGTGTACAAAATGAAATTGCAACCATTCCTTTACCTTCATCACATGAAAGGATTATAAGGGTTCCTATTCAAGTAGGTGGTGATGGTGATGGTGCAATTGATCTTCCTCCTCCTGTTGGCAAATCCTCCGAAGCCTGTTATAGCTGAACCATTACCTATTAGAAGGTCTGTTAAGGCGAGAAGGTTAGCAATTCCAAATGATTATGAGGTCTATCTTGGTGAATGAGATTATAATATAGGTCATGTTATTGATCATGTATCTTATAATGAGGCTGTTAATAGTGTTTGTTCTGAATTCTGGATTGATGCTATGAAAGATGAGATAACATCAATGAGTCATAACAAAATTTGAAAATTAGTGGAACTTTCTTCTAATAATAAACACATAGGTTGCAAATGAGTATTCAAAACCAAGAAGGATTCTAAAGGAAAGGTTGAGAAGTTTAAAGCCAGATTGGTTGCTAAGGGGTTTACACAGCATGAAGTTATTTACTATAATGAGACATTTTCCCCTGTTTCCTCTAAAGATTCCTTTAGAATAATTATGGCCTTGGTTGCTCATTTTGATTTAGAATTGCATCAAATGAATGTCAAAACAACATTCTTAAATGGTGATTTAGGTGAGGAAGTTTATATGATGCAACCAGAGGGTTTTAAAGAAAGTGGTAAATAACACTTAGTTTGTAAGCTGAAGAAATCAATTTATGGTCTCAAACAAGTTTCGCGTCAATGGTATCTCAAATTTGATAAGATAGTTACTTCACTTGATTTCATTGAGAACAAGATAGATCAATGCATTTACCATAAGATCAGTAGGAGTAAATTTATATTTCTTGTTCTTTATATTGATGATATTTAGTTGGCTAGTAATGACATGGGGATGATTTGTGAAACTAAACAGTTACTCTCTAGGACTTTTGATATGAAAGATCTTGGAGAGGCATCTTTTGTCTTAGGCATTGAGATTCACCGTGATCGATCCCGTCATTTATTAGGTCTTTCTTAAAGGGCATATATTGATCGTGTGTTCTGTAGATTCAATATGCAATCTTGAAAAGGTGGTGATACTCCTGTGGTGAAAGGAAATAAATTCAGTAAGGAGCAGTGCCCTAAAAGTGATATAGAGAAACAAACCATGAATAATATTCCTTATGCAAGTGCAGTTGGCAGCTTGATGTATGCCCAGATGTGTACAAGACCAGATATTACATACATTATTAGTGTTCTTGGTCGATATCTTTCTAATCCTAGGTGGGATCATTAGATAGCTGCTAAGAAGGTAATGAGATACTTGTAAAAGATAAAAAACTATATGTTAGTTTATAGGCGTGTGGATGATCTTGAAGTAGTGGGGTATTCGAACTCTGATTTTGCAGGTTGTCAAGATGATATGAAATCCACTTTAAGTTATATTTTTATGCTTGTTGGTGGTGCTGCTTCGTGGAAGAGTGTTAAACAAACACTTACAGTATCTTCTACTATGCAAGCTAAGTTTTATTGCATGTTATGATGCCAGTTCATAAGCTATATAGTTAAAGAATTTTATTTTTGGTTTGTTTGCGGTTGATTATATTGCTAGACCACTTCAAATCTATTGTGATAATAATGTTGTTGTGTTCTTCTCTAAGAACAATAAAAGTTCGAGTGATTCTAAGCATATAGAGATCAAATATCTTACAGTAAGAGACTTAGTAAAGAAAGGAGTCATTGAGATTCAGTACATTAGTACTGATTTAATATTATTTGATCCTCTAACCAAAGGACTCAGACCCATAGTTTTCAAGAAACATATTTGTGATATGGGTGTTGTGGAGTCTTTTGATATGTTTGGTTAGTGGGAGTTTTGTGCTTGTAATTGAACATCTAAGTTAAATGATTTTGCTACATTGCTTATTCATATTTATTTATATGAGTTGAGTATTTTGTGGTTGTTTGTTATGCGCATGTGCACATTACATATATATATATATATATATAGCATGCTATAAGTTGTGTGTGGTGTGCTTAAGATTGATGTGATTAACTTAAGCTATATTGGTTTCCAATTGTGTTTCTGAAAACAAAGGCTAAGGCATTATGTGCATGTTTTCAAATGGAAATAAAAGTCTTATTGTGAAGCCTTGTGAATTTCTGTTGCTCGTTTGAGCATGTGTAAAAGAGAAATATTTGGAGGAATGATGAAGAAAATAGTGTATTGATCACATGTGAGCGTTATTTTCTTGCTACATTGTCATATCGGAATCCAAATCGGTTAAGTTGTCAATATTTGTGACTATGGATTTGTACTATGTCAATAAGGGACATAACTACTGTTATAATCCGATATTTATAATTTAATGTGGACACGATTGTGTTTGAGGTATTATTTTATCAATAAACTATATGTTTTCTAAAATTTATGGCCGCATTTGAGTTTAAAATATTCAGTCTGAGAGTCAATTTCAAAAATGTTTTCTTTCTTAAAATATGAAAACGTCATAATTAATATTACCAAAATGGAAGAATATTGGAATTTTTATGTGGTCTAATATTAATTATGAGTTTATTTTAATTATTTATAAAACGGACTGAATAATATAATTTATTGGTTGGGGGTAAGTCCAATTAAAATGTGATCAATTGAGTTATGGGCTTATGACACCTTTTGTGGGTCGATATAGAAGACGATCAATGTAGGCCTATTTTAACATGAACCTGTGATGAATGAGCCTGTTCAAATTTATTATAAATAGGCTATATCTCCTCTTCTGCTTTCAGATTGACGACCTTAGTTGTTACGCCGATTGTAGTCGTATTTATTGTGAGAAGGTCAAGGAGAGTAAGACTTAAATTTCTTTTTCAACCATTCTGACATATTATTCCAGTGTTTGATTTCAACAGTTGTAATCATGGCTCAAAGCAATTTGGGGTCCAACGGGCAGACATGTACGCAATTTGTTTCCGATTAATTGTTAAATTACTGTTCTAAATTTACGTACTATATCTAATAATTATTACAGTCAGTTGTACTAATTTCGACACGTTCCTGAATACAGCCCTATAAATACCATTTCAGGCAGCTCAGTCTTGGCATCCTCTCTTCTCCTCTCCCATATTATTATCTTGCGCAAAATCACTACTATTTCAGTCACACAATGTTTCAAGTTGACACAACCCAGTTGGTTACAAATGGTTCTTCTTCGTATATTGAAGACTCTTTTGCAGGGGTGGATGCAGCAATTCCCCTTATTGATTACTCAAAGCTAGTCTCTTGCGACGCCAGTCTCCGGTCTAAGGCCATAAAAGACCTGGGAAATGCCTGCCTTGAGTTTGGCTTCTTCATCGTATGCAAACTCAACTTTCATTTTCCTTTCTTTTTTATTAATAAAATCGTATGATCATACATCATCATTTAAATCTTTGGCATTCTAATAAAACCGTATGATCATACATCATCATTTAAATCTTTGGCATTCTGCATTAGTAAACTTAAGTGATGATAACGGAATTTTCCAGCATTTGTTTTGAACAGTGATGTTACTGTTGCATTCCACAATAAAAGTTTGCACTAATTAAATATTCTCTCTGTACCTGTTATCATAATTTTATGGTTGGATCCAAATTAATGGATAAGCTTAAAGTTAATTACATCGACTACTGTTGTTAAATTTGATTTGGAGGTAGAGGTCACAGTGATTGATTTGATACTTATATGTTTTCAGAAAGTGTAGACAGCAACTTGACACGTTGTTTTATTCATTTTAAAATCATAGATTCAATTTCCCATCTCTTTAAAATACTTACAAAGAAAAAAAAACGTTAAAGTTTTTATATATATATATATATATTGAAAGTTTCTTTTTTATAGTTTCAAATGGCAAAAGGAGGTTTTTTTTTATTATTATCTTGAATTCCAACATGCTAAAAGACTGTAAATAGATAATTTTTCACAGTTACATAATAAAAAGAATCCAACAGTAATATATATATATATATATATATATATATATATATATATATATATATTATCATAAAAATGAAGTTGATGATTATGCTGCAGGTGACAAACCATGCAGTACCAGACACTGTGATCAAAGGGGTGATAGAAATGCTCTTTGAATTCTTTGATCTGCCTGAAGATGAGAAGAACAAGTATGAAACCAAGAATCCAACAGATATGATCAGGTGGGGTAAAGGTAATCTCAACCAAGTTAGCCGTGAATTCGTCAAGATGGCTGTCCATCCTGCCTTTCAATGCCCTCCTAATCCAATTGGTTTCAGGTATAATATTATATCATTTTTGTTCACTTGCAACAACAACTTTTGAAGGGGTACAGTTTCTGGACCAATGGATCTTTAATCCAATATATAGTAGTGTAGTATTAAAGTTTTCCCTAAAATTGAGTAATTGAAATTCAGTCAGGGTAAAATTTGTCAATCAGAAAACAATAAAGGGTATCAACATTTGAATTAAAGATGAAAAACTCTAAAAACCGATTTTATTTTTGACTTAAAATTCATAAATTGTCAGTATTTGCAAATCAAAACCTGCAAATTTATTTAAAATATGCGAGACTCATAAGCCACAATTTGAACAAAAAAAATTACATCAGCCCATTTGCTATTCCTAATTTAAATCATTGATCTTTAACATTTCATGCTATAAAATAATCTTTTCTTGTTGCTTACGTGCAGTGAGGTGTTACAGGAGTATAGGGAAAAAGTGAGAGAGCTTGGAATTGAATTACTTGGAGGGATTTCAATAGCCTTGGGGCTTGAACAACACTATATAGAGAAGAAAATGAACTTGGATACAGGCTATGATTTCTTTACTGCAAACAACTATCCATCACGTCAAAAATCTGAAAATCGAATCGGTCAATTTGCTCATATTGATCCAAGTCTCCTCATCCTTATCATCCAAAACGTCAGTGGCGGCCTACAAGTCGATCATAACGGCAAATGGCTCAATATAAACCTTAAACCAGACTGGATTTTTGCTAACGTTGCCGATCATCTCGAGGTATATATATATATATATATATATATATATCCAAGAAATTGATTAATTACTTTGAATTACTAACAATCATTTTTAAAATTATGAGATTAATAAATTCAAAAAATCAAATTAATAAAAAGGAATATTTTTGTTGTTGATAGATTTTAACAAATGGAAAATACAAGAGTGCCGTACATCGCGTGGTGGTGAACAATGAGATGAGAAGGGTAACCCTACCACTATTTTTAGGACCGTCATTGAACACAAATGTGAGCCCTGCACCAGAACTCATAGAAGATAGTCACCCACCTGCATATCTCGGGATGACCTATAAGCAGTACTTGGAATACAACCAATTCCATGTCATTGATGGAAAATCATGCCTTAATCAGATTCGAATCTGAGTCAATTAATGTTCTATTATTGCGTGCGGCGTGGATAATATGTAGTTATTCAATGTGGGCAATGAGATAGGGTATGGTCTGTGTTGTTCTTTTTCTATTTGCTTCACTTAATGTTAGTATCCTAATGTAGGGTTAGAAGTTGAGAGTTGGTTTCCTTTCAACTCTACAACAGGAGAATATAATAATATAAAATAATTTCGTGTTATGTTAAATGTAGTCGATAGATATTATTACATGTGGTGTGAATAATATATATTAAATGTGAATGAGATTGATTATGACCTATAGGATCTGTGTGTTGTTCTTTTCTATTTATTTTGTTTGTTGTTAGTCTCCAGATACAGGGTAAGAAGTTGAGAGTTGGCTGCCGTTCAACTCTACAACTGGAAAATATAATATGACAATATAAGAGATTATATATATATATATATATATATATATATATATATTGAATAATCGTGTGCCATTGATAGATGTCGTAGAAAAATACTAAATTTTTGATAAATTTATATTAATTGTGAAATGATTATACAATTATATTTTGATATTTTATATATTAAATTAAAAAAATTAAAATTAAATAAAAATATAATAAAGTAATATATGTTTCCGCTTATATATACATAATTCTCTTTCTCTCTCTCTCTCTCTCTCTCTCTCTCTCTCTCTCTCTCTCTATATATATATATATATATATATATATATATAAACTTTTTAAAATTATCACATTACACTTAAAAATTAATATAAGTAAAAATAAACTCAAAATAAAATAATAATTTTAATTCAATGTGAATTTCATATTAAAATTTCTTTTATAAATAAAAAAACTAAAAACATACTATTTTATAATTAATTAATATATAAAATTTAAATATAATATAGATTAATATTAAAACTATAATAAAAATTAAAATTACAAGAAGTATAATGAGTGAATTGACAACTAGTTGTTTATATATATATATATATATATATATATAATTCTCATAATCTATATTTGATTTAATGGAAGCAAACACTTTATCTCAATGCAAATGTGGTAAGCGAAAACATCATTGACGAACAAAAATCCTCAAATGAGATTTCTGAGTTGTGAGGTAGGCAAGCAAAAAGGGGGATGCAATTATTTCTCTTTAGATTAATGTTGAAATCTATGGTAAGAGTAAGAAAATAATACCTAGATTACTAAGGAGGCCTAAAGAGATTGAGGCTGATACGGATTGGCATAGGAGAAGAGAGAGATTATTATAGAGATAGGCTATTTTTCTTTTCATTTTGATAATAATTTTTAAGAAATAGATTGTAATGTAGTGTTGTGATTTAGGTGTTAGCACTGTTCAGGAGGGTTAGGGCTATATATGGAAATTAAAGGGTATCTCTTTAATTTCAATTTTGTTTTCTGTCTATAGTTCTCCTTCTTTTGGCAATTAATATATAAATTATTGATTTAAATTAACTGTGTGTGTTATGTGAAAATTGCCCTGAATCTATTGGTAATCTTTTCTTTGATTGCCCTATATCTAAAGATGTGCGGACTAAGGTGCTGAATGGGTGTTGCAATTGAAGAAGCCCGGTTAGATAGTATAGAGAAGTATCTTGGTTCTGCCGACATACTAAAGGCTAGAGTCTTTTGAAGCAGCTAGTGTGTACCATATTTGTTGTAATAGGAATAGAGTAATTTTTCAGAAGTAGCAAGTGTATAGTGATCGGGTGTTTGTGGCTGTAAAAGAAAGTGTTTTGATATTATTTGCAGGGGAAGGTACTAATGATAAGATAATAGATATGGATTTTGAATTTTATATTCTCCGGCTCTTCATGAAACAACCATATATTGTGTATCTACTTATGTATCTTGTATTACATAAGCATTCACTATCAATACAATAATAGACAAGCTTTTCACAATATCATTAACATGGTATCAGAATTATATAAGGTTTAACAGCCCAGCTCCATATCCATGGCTAATAATCAGAAAATTGTCCCTTCTTCTTCTTCTTTCATTACAAACCTACCCAACGTTGCACACCAGTTACCAATAAAGTTAAACTCTACGAATTATTTGATTTAGCAGGCACAACTTATGCCACTTCTCTATAGCTACGATTGGCCAGTCATGTTGATGAAGACATAGAGCCTCCTCCTAAAACAGTGGATAATCAACCTAATCCTCAATATCACAACTGGTTTAAGCAAGATCAGTTGGATCTAAGCTGGATTATTGGCTCCATCTCTAAAAGTTTGTGCCTCAGATTGTTGGTATTTCGTGTGCCAAGGAAGCTTGGAACAAATTGGCAGCCTCCTATGCTGCAGGGTCAAAAGCACAAGTTCGCAATATCAAGTTTGGTCTTTATCGATTACAAAGGGAATCAAATATATCCACTGCACACTATATATATCCATTGCACACTATACTCAATGAGGGAAAGGGATGTATGATCAACTCGTCGCTTTGCGCAGCCCAATTGGAGAGCATGACTTAATTCAAGTCATGACCAATGGCTTAGATTCGACCTATAGACCATTTGTTCGCTCTCTTGAAAATCGACCTGGAGATATCAGTTTTGATGAATTATATGGTCTGTTGTTGAGTGAGGAAGCCAATTATTGCTGAAAATGCAAAGTACAGTAAACCTGTGTCTGCATTTTATGCTGTTCAAAATTCTTTTCAACACAATAGCCCTACTCGAGGTGGAAAAGGTGGTCGTGGTGGTTATAACAATCGTGCTAATAGAGTTGGACATAGTAGCTATCAATCTTTTCATCAGTATAATTCGTCCGCAGTAGATCCTATGCAATTAACCTGTCATAATTGCAATGGTTTTGGTCATGTTTCTCGTCAATTTCCTATGCCAAAACTCACCAGAAATAATCCTTCAGATCACATCGCAACCACAGTCAAAACTTCTCAACCGCAGCCCTGGGTTATGGACACTGGCTCTACTAATCATATAACGCTTGAGCTTGATAACTTAATCCCTCATTCAGATTTTCATGGTTCAGATGAAGTGAAAGTCGGCAATGGTAAAACTCTCAATTTCTCACGTTAGTTCTTCCAGTTGTTATTCTCAAAACAAATTTTTTCAATTGTATTATGTCTTACATGTGCCTAATATTTGTGATAATCTCTTATCTATTTCAGCCTTTACCAACTCTACAATGTCTCTATTGAATTCTTTCCATCTTATTTTGAGATAAAGGATATCCCCGCGAAGGAGTTGTTAATTTCAGGCCTGAATGATGATGGTCTCTACCCATTATTTCTTGAACCAGCTACTTCATCTATCCCTCCGAAGACGTCGTTGCATTGTTCTCTTACTACTTGGCACAATCGCTTGGGTCATGCATCTCACTGAACTGTGACAACTGCTCTCCGTCAATCTCAAATTTCAGTGTCTTCTAATAAAAATCAATTTCTTTGTCATGCTTGTTCTATTAGCAAGAGTCACAGACTTCCCTTTTCTAGTTCTTCATTCAATGCTAGTGCACCTTTAGAATTGATTCGTTCAGATTTATGGGGTCCAGCTCCAATTTCTTCAGTTGATGGTTTCAGATATTATGTTTTATTTTATGATCATTATAGAAAATATAGCCGGATTTATTTTCTTCGTTATAAATCTAAAGTTCTAAGCACTTTCATTAAATTTAGTCATCGTGTTGAGAAATATTTTGAAAGGTCAATTAAATTTTTCAATCTTATTAGGGTGGTGAATTTCAAGCTATGCAATCTTATTTGAGTGAGAATGGCATTACTCATCGTCGTTCTTGTCCGAACACACCTAAACAAAATGGTTGTGCGGATCGCAAACACAGGCATATTGTGGAAACTGGTATTTCCTTATTAAATCATTCTCATGTTTCTCCGACATATTGGACGTATGCTTTTGATACTGCAACTTATGTTATCAATCGCTTACCAACACCTTTGTTGCATAATTTGAATCCTTATGCTAAACTTTTTAATCAACCACCAAATTATCATGACATGATGGTTTTTGGCTGTCTTTGTTACCCCTGGTTACGTCTGTATGCTCCTAATAAATTTTCACCCCGTTCTCAGAAGTGTGCTTTTATGGGTTATAGTAAAGAACACAAAGGGTATCTTTGTCTTGATCTTTCTACTTCAAAAATTCTAATTTCTCGGCATGTTCTTGATTAGCAGGTTTTTCCTTTTCAAGCTTCAGCACCGTCTAGTTCCAGTGTCCAACCTGACTCGACTTCTACAATCTTTGTCCCGCCAGCTATTCCCTTACAACCTCCCACTTTCACTCCGCCACATCCATCTCCACTCTCATCTTCTATCAGTCCTTCTCAAACTCCACCAGCTGGGCCTCATTCATCTACATCGGTCTCCACAAATGACACTACTTCAACCAGTCATACCTCTCCCAATACCGCTGCAACACCTCCAACCAATGCTGATCTTTCAAACTTCGATCCACCACCATCTGAACCTTCTCCAGCTGTGCACAAACCCATCCAATGGTCACCCGAATGCAAACTGGCAACTTAAAACCAAAAGCATTTCTTGCAACTCCATCTCCTATAACTGAGCCGAGTACATTTCCGCACGCTGTCAAAACTGACGAATGGCGTGCTGCGATGCGCGTTGAAATGGATACTCTTCTTGCCAATGACACATGGGATTTGGTGCCAGCCGATCCTTCTCAGAATATAGTCGGGTGCAAGTGGGTGTATCGCATAAAACTCAAGCCAGATGGATCTATTCAGCGTTACAAGGCTCGTCTGGTGGCCAAGGGATTTACGCAACGCCCTGGAGTGGATTTTCATGACAAATATTGTCAAACCAGCAACTGTTGGCCTAATTCTTTCTCTTGCCTTATCGCAAAATTAGCAAGTTCGCCAATTGAATGTGATAAATGCCTTTCTTCATGGCACCATTGATGAAGATGTCTTCATGGCACAACCAACTGGTTTTGTAAGTGCTCACTCTCCTCATTTTGTTTGTAAACTCAAGAAGTCATTATATGCTTATGGCAGGCCCCACGATAGTGGTTTTGTTGTCTTCAAAATGCCTTGCTCAAGCTTGGCTTTATTGGTTTGAAAACGGACAGCTCTCTCTTCTATTATAATGGCAATGACCGATCTGTGTTTTGTCTCGTCTTTGTTGATGACTCATATTGACAGGAAGTGATCCCAATCATGTTAACTCCATTATTTCTTCTTTGAAACAACAATTTATTCTCAAGGATGTTGGTGTTTTGAGTTATTTTCTTGGCATCGAAGCCACCTGGTACTATGATGGATTATTGTTAAGTCAGCAGAAATACATACGTGATTTGCTTGTAAAGGCAAAAATGGACTTGGCAAATTGAATTTCCACTTCATCCCGTCCCCAAACAAAGTTATCTTTGCATAATGGAGATCTATTTCATGATGCTTCTTTGTATCGAGGTATAGTGGTTGGTCCACAATATCTTTCCTTCACGCGACCGGACGTTTCATATTCTGTAAACAAAGTTTCTCAGTTCATGCACCAGCCAACAGATGCACATTGGTTTGCTGTGAAACGCATTCTATGCTATCTTTGCACTACCACCTCTCACGGACTTTTTCTAAAACGTTCTATGACATCATGTATCAGTGCTTACGCTGATGCTGATTTGTGCGGCTCTATTGATGATCAAAAGTCTACGTCTGGATTCTGCATTTTTGCTGGGGATAATCTCATTTATTGGGGCTCCAGAAAACAACGTGCCATCGCTCGGTCTTCAACTGAAGCTGAGTACAGAGATATTGCATCCACTACCACTGAATTACAGTGGGTCACGTCCTTGTTAACTGAAATTGGCAGGCCAGTATCTCTTCCCCCCATTCTTTGGTGTGATAACTTGAGTGCCACTTATCTTACTACCACTCCAATTTTTCATTCTCGTTCCAAACATTTGGAAATTGACTTTCATTATGTGCAAGATCAGGTCTCAAATAAGTTAATTTCCGTTTAGTACGTCAGTTCTTCGGATCAAATTGCAGACTTCCATTGTCCAAACATCGGTTTCATGATCTTCGACACAAGTTGACAGTTGTTTCACATTCTGATCAACTTGCGGGAGGGTGATAAGATAATAGATATGGATTTTGAATTTTATATTCTCTAGCTCTTTATGTAACAACCATATCTTGCGTATCTACTCATGTATCTTGTAATATATAAACATTCACTATCAATACAATAATAGACAAGCTTTTCACAATATCATTAACAACTAATACTCCTGAAAGTTGGTAGTAGGGTTGGGTTGGTGTATGTAGTTTTTTTTCTGTGTGTTGTTTGTTTGAGAGATTGAGTGTCCATGAGTTGTACATGACGCAGTAAATAATATCTCTTTCGGTTGATTGACTAAAAAAAAAAAAAAATTAACTGTGTAAGTTATTTGTGAAATTATTATTAAACAAGTATCGAAATTGCAAGGGTTTCTTCAAAGGAGGATTTGCTATGCCTTTAGGCGTGGGATTTGCTTTTGAAGTTGAGCTCATGCTGCGATGACTGCGATTTAGAATGCTTGGAGGAATGGTTGACATAGTTTATGGTTAGAAAGCGATTCAACATATGTGGCATCTCTATTGATATGTAGAAACATGAATGTTCCATGGAAATACAAGATTGCTTGGTCTAAGTGCCTATATTATATATCTCAGATGCACTTCCACGTTTCTCGTGTTTATAGGGAAGGCAATGCGGTGGCTGAATTGAATAAGGGCATCTATCTTTCAGAAGCTACTTGGTGGTCAATTTGTCAGACTTTTTGCTCGGCTTTGTTATTCTCAGATCATGTTTTTAAGGAAAATTTTCGCTTTTCCTAGTTCACTTTTTTTTATTGGTTTCTTTGTACTCGGATCATGTTCTCTTGTTTTTCATTTCTTTTAATAGTATGGTTGGAGAATTGTGAGATGCGGGGTTCTGAGAAGGTGTCTGCCTGATGGGGACGTTTGATTGCACTCTCTGATAGTCTCACCAACATTTATTTTAAAAAATATATTATTTAACAAATATGTATTTACAAAGTGGATGATAAGTGTTTGATGAAAATTGATTAAGTATTGTTACTAAACTTAAAAAAGTTACAGCTCTTAATGAGCTGAAATGTATCAAAAGAGATACAAATATAGATCCAAGATCGGATATGTGAAATATTAAGCTACCCATTCTTACATGTAAATCTAAAAAATAAATTTTTGGGGCTATCCAAGACCAAGTGATGGATAAATTAAAGGGATAGAAGGAGAAAATATAATATAAGGCTATTAGATCATTGTAATATTAGAAGGGAGTGTAAATAAGAAGAAGAAAAGAGTTTGCAGAATTTTAAAAATGTGTATTTGGTAAATGCAAAGAACCAGCCTTATATACAAATCTACTTTCCTTGTATACAAGCCTATAATTAAGCCTATAATTAAGCTTATAATTAAGATAATTACTACAATTAGAAGATAAACACTAAATAAAAAATTTATAGTACAAGACATAAAAATATTCATATCATTAACAACCCTCCTCAAGCGAAGCATCGGATGACCGTAGGCGAAGCTTGCGCAAATGTGATGAAAAAAAAATATGGCCTAACGGTTTTGTTAATATATCCGCAATTTGATTCTAACTTTTAGTGAACCGAATTTGGACAATGCCTTGTCGTATTTGATCCCGAACAAAGTGGTAATCAATCTCGACATTCTTTGTTCGAGCATGGAAGACCGAATTTGAAGTGAGGTAAATGACACTCACATTGTCACACCACAAAGTGACAGGTTGCAAAGGAATATAGCCAATTTCTTGAAGCAGTGTACTTAACCACATAAGTTTTGCGGTAGCATTAGCTAATGCTTTATATTCACTCTCAGTACTTGATCTAGCAACAGTGGGTTGTTTCTTACTAGACCAAGATATGAGATTCCCACCAAAATACACTAAATACCCACTAGTGGCACGACGATCATCGAGACAGCCCGCCCAGTCACTATCCGAATATCATTGAATGGACAGAGCAGTGGACGGACAAAGCCAAAGTCCACAATGTGAAGTGCCTTGTAAATAACGCAGCAACCATTTACAACCCTGCCAATGGACGTCAGTCGTACAATGCAAAAATTAAGCCAGCTTGCTGACGACAAATGCAATATCCGGTCGTGTGAGAGTGAGATACTGAAGTGCCCCAACCACTTGGCGATACTCCTAAGACGAAGGCAACAACTCTCCCATTGATCTGCTCAAATTAGGAGTAGTAGCCATTGGTGTGCGACAAGGTTTGGAATCCAACATCTGT